>OX387249.1:5099952-5102452 GCA_947562095.1 Branchellion lobata | reverse complement strand
TACTACTACTACTACTACTACTACTACTACTACTACTACTACTACTACTACTACTACTACTATCACCCACATCCTCATTACCTTCCTATCGCCACCACCAAACAACGACCTCTACAACAACCCCCACAACAACAACAACAGTGGGTCAAGTCCTTCTGGAAGTCGGAGCCATGTTACGCGGAGCTGGGAGTGGATGGAGGTCTTTGTTCCATCAGATACTACCTCAGTCAGGTGACCATTCTCCCTCCATCCGTTCTTGTGGCTCCCCATTTGATAATAATGAAAATAATAATAATAATAATAATAATAATAATAATAATAATAATAATAATAATAATAATAATAATAATAGTAATCGGATTGGTTGTTTATCGCACAGATGCTGCTTCTTCATTGTTTTACAAGGAATTTGAAAACATCTTGGGTATTCTGGCCACATACAATGAAGAGGTTTTGATTCTGGGTGATTTCAATTTTCACTTGGAGCAGTCTGACAACACAGATGCACAAACATTTCTCAACATTTTAAGGTCCCGATGGTTTTGATTCATCCACAAACCAACCCACCCATAACCAAGGAGGATGGCTTGATGTGATAGCATCCAGAAAGAGTGTCAACATCAACTATATTGATAGTGGCATTTCTGATCACAAGCTGCTTTTGTGCAGTTGTGAGATGCTCAAACCACCTCCCATCTATCGACAGCTCCAAATTAGACGTTGGAATTTTTTGGACACTGAAAAGTTTATTTCAGAACTAAAGCTGTCTCCTCTTTCAGCTGCCACAAGTCTTGATGTGGACTCAGCTTCTGACCTTTATAATTCCACTCTGTCAGGGATCCTTGACAAGATGATCCTTTTTAAGACCGTAAGAATACATGAAAGACCTTTTGATCCGTGATTTGATCGGGAGTGTCGTACTTTGAAATGTCTGAAAAGGAGTTTAGAAAGGATCTACATGAGGACCAAGAGTGAGAATGATTTTGCCGCATGGATGGGTCAGAAGAAACTCTACAAAAGACAGTGTAGACACAAGCGTAGAGATTACTGGAATAATAAACTCAGTGATCCAAAAAACAAAACGGCTAACATTTGGAGCCACATTAATAGTGTCTCTGGTCGAGGAAAAAGATCTTCTGTTGACGGAATTCAGCCTGTTGAACTCCAATCTTTTCTGTTGAAGAAAGTTGAGTCAGCGAGGAACTCAATCCAAGCCAGAGAAAACCGCATTTATTTAGCTTATGCACAAGAAGGCGGTCTCAGTAGGCTCCAGGATGTGGATGAGGATGAGCTTCTCAAAGCTATTCAGAGGCTTCCCAATAAACAGTGTGCGTCTGATCCAATACCCACTTGGCTTTTGAAAAAGATTTCAGGAATGATTTTACCTTTTGTAAAAAGTACGGTCAATCAGTCTTTTTCTGAGGGAATTGTCCCAAATTCTTGGAAATCGGCTCAGGTTACACCACTGTTGAAAAAGCCTAGCCTTGATCCCAACGTTGCTTCATCCTACAGACCCATCTCTAATCTGCCTGTTTTGTCCAAGCTCTCAGAAAGGCTTGTTCTCAACAGTCATGAGCTATTTAAATAATTCAAATCTTCTCCCCACCCACAAATCAGCTTACCATCGTCATCATTCCACTGAAACGGCTGTCACAAAAGTGTATTCAGACATTCTTGGTGCAGCCGATGATGGTAAGCTCTGCCTCCTCATACTGTTAGACTTGTCAGCTGCCTTTGACTTGGTTGATCACAGTATTTTGTTGAAACAGCTAGAAAGCACATATGGTTTTGATGGTCTCACACTGGAATGGTTCAAAAATTACTTGAGTGACAGATCCTTCAATGTACGCTGCAGTGGGAAAAAATCGGAATTTATTGACTCTTCAGTGGGTGTCCCACAAGGATCTGTTCTTGGACCATTGTTGTTTTCTCTATACACTGGAGACCTTGAAAGAATAGTTTTGAGATATAAGCTGGGATTTCATCAATATGCCGATGACACTCAAATATATGGCCACTGCAATAATGAAGGCACAGAAGAATTGCAGATAAGAGTGTCTGAGTGTGTAGATGACTGAGGTGATCTAGTTCCAGTTGCTAGTCTGCCGGAAAAAACAGAGACTGAGATCGGCTAAGTCAAAGGACGTTGTTCCCAACAAGCACAAGCTAAAATCATTAGGGTTAAGAAGGTTCAGCGTCAGCGGACCTAAGTTGTGGAACAACCTGCCTAACAGCTTAAAATCTTCAAGCTCAAAAAAATAATTTTGTAGATCTCTGAAGACTTACCTGTTCAATAAATCATTCCCTCCATCATAATAATAATAATACTGGTCTTTTTAAAAAATAATTTATTTTTATTTTTATTTATTTAATTTTTAATTTTTCACAATAGTTTTAATAATAGACGTTTTTGAGTGGCCTCGAAACTCTACGGGGTTAATGCCACTATAATAATATTCGTTTTTGTATTGTATTGTATTGTAATAATAATTATAATATT
>OX387249.1:5067452-5092452 GCA_947562095.1 Branchellion lobata | reverse complement strand
AGTTATGTTTTTTAATTTAATTTTGTACATATTTATACTCATTTTTATTTTCATTTCAAACATTTGGTGTTTTTGAAATTTCATTTTCAAGAATTATAATATAAATAAAAATAAAAATTTTAAAACGCGTCGCTTTATTATGACACGCACATTCCTACAGAACATTCCATATGACGTCATCGTCACAGACATTGTGGGCTTGAACCACTTCAAAAAACATTTGGGTTCAGGCTACGCTAAGTTCAGGTGTCTGTTGTTTATTAATTAATCAATAAAAGGTTCATATGTTCGTTACTTTGTTTGTTTATTGTTATTTTCGTTATTTATTTTTTCAATAAAAAAAGATTTACTCAACCAACGTCATCACAACCAACACAACCACCACCACAGTTGCATGTTGTGGATCATTGACTCATTCGGCACCGAAGCGGCCTTCAACCACAGGACCTACCACTCCACCCACAAGGTTTGTCTATCCCTTTTTCCTCTCATTCACACTACCCACATCACCTAATCCACGCCACGTCTCTCACACACCACGTTATAGTTGTTGTTTCTTAAATTATTAATTAAATGATGTAATTAGCTAATAATTTAATTAATTAATTAACCAATTATGTAATAAATTAATTATTTAATAAATTGAACATCCTGTCAACCTTGTCAACCTCCGAGACGCATGCAGACGTACAGAAGTAATTGGGGCAAACATGAGTTGAAGCTCAAACAGTTTTTCACCATGTTCCGTAAGTGGCTTATCTTGCTCTGCCTACCCCTACACCATCATCGAAATCGCCACACCTCATCACACAGCACACCTCATCACACAGCACACCTCATTACTCAGCACACCTCATCACACAGCACACCTCATTACTCAGAACACCTCATCACACAACACACCTCATTACTCAGCACACCTCATCACACAACACACCTCATCACACAGCATACCTCATCACACAGCACACCTCATTACTCAGCACACCTCATCACTCAGCACACCTCATCACTCAGCACACCTCATCACACAGCACACCTCATCACACAGCACACCTCATCACACAGCACATCTCATCACTCAGCACACCTCATCACACAGCACATCTCATCACTCAGCACACCTCATCACTCAGCACACCTCATCACTCAGCACACCTCATCACACAGCACACCTCATCACACAGCACACCTCATCACACAGCACACCTCATCACACAGCACATCTCATCACTCAGCACACCTCATCACACAGCATACCTCATCACACAACACACCTCATCACACAGCACACCTCATCACACAGCACACCTCATTACTCAGCACACCTCATCACTCAGCACACCTCATCACACAGCACACCTCATCACACAGCACACCTCATCACACAGCACATCTCATCACTCAGCACACCTCATCACACAGCACATCTCATCACTCAGCACACCTCATTACTCAGCACACCTCATCACTCAGCACACCTCATCACTCAGCACACCTCATCACACAACACACCTCATTATTCAGCACACCTCATCACTCAGCACACCTCATCACACAGCACACCTCATCACACAGCACACCTCATCACTCAGCACACCTCATCACACAGCACACCTCATCACACAGCACACCTCATCACACAGCACATCTCATCACTCAGCACACCTCATCACACAGCACATCTCATCACTCAGCACACCTCATTACTCAGCACACCTCATCACTCAGCACACCTCATCACTCAGCACACCTCATCACACAACACACCTCATTATTCAGCACACCTCATCACTCAGCACACCTCATCACACAGCACACCTCATCACACAACACACCTCATCACTTAGCACACCTCATCACACAGCACACCTCATTATTCAGCACACCTCATCACTCAGCACACCTCATCACACAGCACACCTCATCACTCAGCACACCTCGTCACACAGCACACCTCATCACACAGCATACCTCATCACACAACACACCTCATCACACAGCACACCTCATCATCACCACCACATATCAGCAAAACACCAAGACATCAACAACACAAAACATCCCACAACATCACCACACAACATCCTACAACACCCTACAACATCACCACACAACACCCTACAACATCACCACACAACACCCTACAACATCACCACACAACACCCTACAACATCACCACACAACACCCTACAACATCACCACACAACACCCTACAACATCACCACACAACACCCTACAACATCACCACACAACACCCTACAACATCACCACACAACACCCTACAACATCACCACACAACACCCTACAACATCACCACACAACACCCTACAACATCACCACACAACACCCTACAACATCACCACACAACACCCTACAACATCACCACACAACACCCTACAACATCACACAACACCCTACAACATCACCACACGACACCCTACAACATCACCACACAACACCCTACAACATCACCACACAACACCCTACAACATCACCACACAACACCCTACAACATCACCACACAACACCCTACAACATCACCACAAAACACCCTACAACATCACCACACAACACCCTACAACATCACCACACAACACCCTACAACATCACCACACAACACCCTACAACATCACCACACAACACCCTACAACATCACCACACAACACCCTACAACATCACCACACAGCACCCTACAACATCACACAACACCCTACAACATCACCACACAACACCCTACAACATCACCACACAACACCCTACAACATCACCACACGACACCCTACAACATCACCACACAACACCCTACAACATCACCACACAACACCCTACAACATCACCACACAACACCCTACAACATCACCACACAACACCCTACAACATCACCACACAACACCCTACAACGTCATCACACAACACCCTACAACATCACCACACAACACCCTACAACATCACCACACAACACCCTACAACATCACCACACAACACCCTACAACATCACCACACAACACCCTACAACATCACCACACAACACCCTACAACATCACCACACAACACCCTACAACATCACCACACAACACCCTACAACATCACCACACAACACCCTACAACATCACCACACAACACCCTACAACGTCATCACACAACACCCTACAACATCACCACACAGCACCCTACAACATCACCACACAACACCCTACAACATCACCACACAACACCCTACAACATCACCACACAACACCCTACAACATCACCACACAACACCCTACAACATCACCACACAACACCCTACAACATCACCACACAACACCCTACAACATCACCACACAACACCCTACAACATCACCACACAACACCCTACAACATCACCACACAACACCCTACAACATCACCACACAACACCCTACAACATCACCACACAATACCCTACAACATCACCACACAACACCCTACAACATCACCACACAACACCCTACAACATCACCACACAACACCCTACAACATCACCACACAACACCCTACAACATCACCACACAACACCCTACAACATCACCACACAACACCCTACAACATCACCACACAACACCCTACAACGTCATCACACAACACCCTACAACATCACCACACAACACCCTACAACATCACACAACACCCTACAACATCACCACACAACACCCTACAACATCACCACACAACACCCTACAACATCACCACACAACACCCTACAACATCACCACACGACACCCTACAACATCACCACACGACACCCTACAACATCACCACACAACACCCTACAACATCACCACACAACACTCTACAACATCACACAACACCCTACAACATCACCACACAACACCCTACAACATCACCACACGACACCCTACAACATCACCACACTACACCCTACAACATCAGCACACAACACCCCACAACATCACCACACAACACCCTACAACATCACCACACAACACCCCACAACATCACCACACAACACCCTACAACATCACCACACAACACCCTACAACATCACCACACAACACCCTACAACATCACCACAAAACACCCTACAACATCACCACACAACACCCTACAACATCACCACACAACATCAACTCACCACACAGCACACTCGCCTGACAACTCGTTCATGGGCTTTGTGGTGGAACAACATTTTCCGAAGAACAACACCCCAATCGTCAAGAAGCAACAGGCTGTGGTGTATGGAAAAGCCCTGTTCATGTGGAATGTTGGTGGTGGAATTTTGGTGGTGGAGGAATGTTGGTGGCGGAGGAATGGTGTTGGTGGTGGAGGAATAGTGATGGTGGAGGATAGGTGGTGGTGGAGGAATGTTGGTGGTGGTGGAATGGTGGTGGTGGTGGAATGTTGGTGGTGGTGGAATGGTGGTGGTGGTGGTGGTGGTGGTGGTGAGGGTAATGGTGGTGGTGGTGAGGGTAATGGTGGTGGTGGTGGTGGTGGTGAGGGTAATGGTGGTGGTGGTGAGGGTAATGGTGGTGGTGGTGGTGAGGGTAATGGTGGTGAGGGTAATGGTGGTGGTGGTGGTGAGGGTAATGGTGGTGGTGGTGGTGAGGGTAATGGTGGTGAGGGTAATGGTGGTGGTGGTGGTGAGGGTAATGGTGGTGGTGGTGATAGTGGTGAGGGTAATGGTGGTGGTGGTGGTGGTGGTGGTGATGGTGGTGAGGGTAATGGTGGTGGTGGTGGTGGTGGTGGTGGTGGTGGTGAGGGTAATGGTGGTGGTGGTGATAGTGGTGGTGATGGTGGTGAGGGTAATGGTGGTGGTGGTGATAGTGGTGAGGGTAATGGTGGTGGTGGTGGTGGTGGTGGTGATGGTGGTGAGGGTAATGGTGGTGGTGGTGGAATGTTGGTGGTGGTGGTGGTGGTGAGGGTAATGGTGGTGGTGGTGGTGGTGGTGAGGGTAATGGTGGTGGTGGTGGTGGAATGTTGGTGGTGGTGGTGGTGGTGAGGGTAATGGTGGTGGTGGTGGTGGAATGTTGGTGGTGGTGGTGGTGGTGAGGGTAATGGTGGTGGTGGTGGTGGAATGTTGGTGGTGGTGGTGGTGGTGAGGGTAATGGTGGTGGTGGTGGAATGTTGGTGGTGGTGGTGGTGGTGAGGGTAATGGTGGTGGTGGTGGAATGTTGGTGGTGGTGGAATGATGGTGGTGGTGGTGGAATGGTGGTGGTGGTGAGGGTAATGGTGGTGGTGGTGGTGGTGGTGGTGGTGGTGGTGGTGGTGGTGGTGGTGGTGGTGGTGGTGAGGGTAATGGTGGTGGTGGTGGTGGTGGTGGTGGTGGTGGTGGTGGTGGTGGTGGTGGTGGTGGAATGTTGGTGGTGGTGAAATGTTGGTGGTGGTGGTGGCGGTGGAATGTGGGTGGTGGTGGAATGTTGGTGGTGGAGGAATGGTGGGGGTGGAGGAATGTTAGTTGGGGAGAAATGTTAGTGGTGGTGGAATGGTGGTGGTGATCAGTGGCGGATTATGAATAGTGGTAATGATGGTTGGTGGTGGAAGCACTAACAAAAACCCCATCACCACCAATAGCAACCATAACACCACCAACAACACCATTACCACCACCACCGTCTCTTCAAGGAGAAAGACAAGTATCTAGAGACCATCGGCAAGCACGTCTCGGTGCATGGGACTGTCTACACGGACTCCAAGTCTGCTCCCAAGAAGCCATCAAGCCTACCCCCTTTCGTCATAAACCACGGTATCCTTTCTGGACCACAGCTGCAGAATCTGCTGCTTGAATCGAAGGTGTTGGCGTGCTGATTGTGTGGTTATATGTTGGTTTCTTAGTGTGATGTGGTTGTATGATGGTAGCGTGGTTTGTTGTGGTGGTGTGATAAGTGTGACTGATTTGTGGCGTTTCGTTCGAAGAAATGGTTTGTTCGAAGAGCTTGTTTCATTTATTATTTCAGTAGCGAAAACTCCCATCACCCACCTAGTTGTTCATTGGACTGGGCTTCCCTTACGAAGGACCAGCGCCACTTGAGGCCATAGCTGCGGGCTGTGTCTTCATCAGCCCTTCCTTCAACCCTCCACACAATGCTGACAATACCAAGTTCTTCAAGGGAAAACCCACCAAAAGAGGCGTTCGTGGCGGTGAAAAATGAAAATATTAGGAATCTAGAAGGAATTTGATTTAATAATAATAAAAATCTTTATAATAATCTTTTTATTTTCATCACCAACCACCACACCAATACCACACCACCACCAACCACCACACCACCACCAACTACCACACCACCACCCCACCACTACTAACCACCACCATTAACCACCACCAACCACCACCACACCATCACCATCATCACAATATCTCACTACCAGCTCACGAGCCAGCATCCTTATGCTGAGGACTTTATTTCATATCCCAATGTGCTGACTGTGGACATGATGAATTTGAAGGAGGTCGATAGGGTGGTCAAGCTGGCCTTGGAACTTATTGACAATGAAACCGTGAGAGTGGTGTGGTGTGGCGTAGTGTGGTGTGGTGTGGTGTGGTGTGGTGTGGTGTGGTGTGGTGTGGTGTGGTGTGGCGGGGTGCGGTGTGGTGTGGTGTGTCGGGGTGTGGTGGGGTGTGATGGGACGAAATAAGGTATATTGTGGTGTAGTGTGTTAATTCTTAATAAGTACGGTAACAAGAACAATTTCCCCACTAATCAGCATCCAACAATAAAAACAGCAACACAACAATAACAACATCACAACCACAACACAACAACAACACCAGGTCCAAGGATACCTTCCTAGAGAATTCACTCATGTGGGAATGCTCGAGCGAGTCAATGCCTACCTGGAACACCAGGTTTCTTTTCTCGATTACCGCTCATTGTCTTTTCTTTCTACTTTATCGCTCTCATTCTTTTGTCATTTTCTTTATCACTCACTGCCTTTCACATATCTTATTATTGCTCACACTTTTTTTTCCACTATCGCTAATTGCATTTCAAATCACCCATTATCGCTCTGTTGTTCCTGTTTATCTGTACTCTTAACTCAATTTTTTACCATTATTTTTTATTTTTTTTATTGTTAGTATAATTATTGTTATTGTCGTTTTTATTATTATAATAATATTTTTTCGTCGTTATTATCGCGCCACCATCGCCATTATCATTTTCCTCATCATCCATCATCATCATCCATCATCATCATCATCATACAATATACAATATACAAAAACGAATATTATTATAGTGGCATTAACCCTGTAGAGTTTCGAGGCCACTCAAAAACGTCTATTATTAATCTATTGTGAAAAATTAAAAATTAAATAAAAGAATTAAATAAATTAAAATAAAAATAAATTATTTTTTAAAAAGACCAGTATTATTATTATTATGATGGAGGGAATGATTTATTGAATAGGTAAGTCTTCAGAGATCTACAAAATGATTTTGTTGAACTTGAAGATTTTAAGCTGTTAGACAGGTTGTTCCACAACTTAGGTCCGCTGACGCTGAACCTTCTTAATCCTAATGATTTTAGCTTGTGCTTGTTGGGAACAACGTCCTTTGACTTAGCCGATCTCAGTCTCTGTTTTTCCGGCAGACTAGCAACTGGAACTAGGTCACGTGTCAGATACGCAAAACCCTCGTTGGACAAGCACTTATACATCTGCAGAGCAACTTTGTACTCGATCCTTTCATCAATTTTTAGCCAGTGAAGCTCCTTGAGTGCAGGGGTAATGTGATCATATTTTCTTACTCCTGTAATGAGCCTGGCTGTTGTATTGATTATGGATTGAATACTCTGCGTTGCTACCTTAGGTAAGCTGACTAAAGCCATGTTGCCATAGTCAATACGACTTAAAACTAAGGCCGATGCAAGTGTTTTCAAGGAGTCCATTGTCAAACATCCCTTGATGGATCTTATTTGACGCAGAGAGGTAAAACACATCTGTATTGTTTTTGATATCTGCGTTGACATCGTGAGATCTCTATCCATAGATATTCCCAAGTTTCTTACAGATTTTGATGGAAAGATGTTGCTTTCTAATAAACGGACAGAATAGCTCGAAATATTTTTTAGATTCCGACGAGAAGAGAACCAGATCACCTCAGTCTTCTCACTGTTGAGCTTGAGACAATTGGCTCCCATCCAAGATGCGATCTCATCTACACACTCAGACACTCTTATCTGCAATTCTTCTGTGCCTTCATTATTGCAGTGGCCATATATTTGAGTGTCATCGGCATATTGATGAAATCCCAGCTTGTATCTCAAAACTATTCTTTCAAGGTTTCCAGTGTATAGAGAAAACAACAATGGTCCAAGGACAGATCCTTGTGGGACACCCACTGAAGAGTCAACAAATTCCGATTTTTTCCCACTGCAGCGTACATTGAAGGATCCGTCACTCAAGTAATTTTTGAACCATTCCAGTGGGAGACCATCAAAACCATGTGTTTTCTAGCCGTTTTAACAAAATACTGTGATCAACTAAGTCAAAGGCAGCTGACAAGTCTAACAGTATAAGGAGGGAGAGCTTACCATCATCGGCTGCACCAAGAATGTCTGAATACACTTTTGTGACAGCCGTTTCAGTGGAATGATGACGACGGTAAGCTGATTGGTGGGTGGGGAGAAGATTTGAATTATTTAAATAGCTCATGACTCTGCTGAAAACAAGCCTTTCTGAGAGCTTGAACAAAACAGGCAGATTAGAGATGGGTCTGTAGGATGAAGCAACGTTGTGATCAAGACTAGGCTTTTTCAACATTGGTGTAACCTGAGCCGATTTCCAAGACTTTGGGACAATTCCCTCAGAAAAAGACTGATTGACCGTACTTTTTACAAAAGGTAAAATCATTCCTGAAATCTTTTTCAAAAGCCAAGTGGGTATTGGATCAGACGCACACTGTTTATTGGGAAGCCTCTGAATAGCCTTGAGAAGCTCATCCTCATCCACATCCTCATCATCATCATCATCATCATCATCATCATCATCATCATCATCATCATCATCATCATCATCATCATCATCATCATCATCATCATCATCATTATCATCATCATCATCAATCATCATCATCATCATCATCATCATCATCATCATCATCATTATCATCATCATCATCATCATCATCATTATCATCATAATCATCATCATCATCAATCATCATCATCATCATCATCATCATCATCATCATCATCATCATCATCATCATCATCATCATCAATTATAAGCAATAAGATATTTTAAAAATAGGATCGCATATGGCTGAAGGCAATAAAGAGAGGGCAACGCATCCATAATGGAGGCTTAAAAAGGCATTAATAAGACTACATCTCCCTGCATTGCTGTCTGGCTGTCTCTTTATGGCTTTCAGCATCAATTTTCTTTATTTTCTTAATTTATTATTTTTATTTTTGTTTTTATCTTTTTTTTATTAATTTTATTGATATTGTAATTATTATAATCGCCATCATCATCATCTTCCTCATCTTCATCGTCATCATCCTTCTCATCTTCCTCATCATCGATCTGACAGGATTTTTGCAGGCACGACGAGCCGTGGCCTCCGGTCTCTTCCATCCAGGTGCTGGTCGCTCTGGAGAACCATTCGTGCAAGCAGGCCTGCTGGAGCAAGAGTGGGTGGCTCGCTGGCCGCATGAGTCTTTCATTCTTTCTATAACACCCCTTGATCCCACACACACACATACACACACACACACACACACACACACACACACACACACACACACACACACACACACACACACACACACACACACACACACACACACACACACAACACACACACACACACACACACACACACACACACACACACACACACACACACACACACACACACACACACACACACACACACACACACACACACACACACACATACACATTCATGATAATAACACAACACGTACATCCATAATAACGACGCAACACACACAGAGCTACTCTGCGAACCGAGTCACTTTGAGCGCTTGAACACCGAGGAGGTTTTGAGGCAACACTTGCAGTGCAAATACGTGGAAACCAAAAGGGACCTCTTCTACCCTGGCTTCGACAGCGCCTCTCAAGCCTGTGTGCTCCAGCAAGACCCACTACTCTTCAGCTGCGTCGATCGTTTGGCGGGTTTCCAGAGGTGGGTGGGTGGGTAGGTTGCTTGAGTGATTGAGTTGATGAGTGGGTGAGCGGGGTTCATGAAGTTCTTCAGACATAATAGTTATGATGAAAATAATACAAATAGTAATGAAAAATATTTTAAAAATAATAATAGTAAATATCAAATTCGTTGGCCCGTTGCTTGATTGTGGCATTATCGCCTGCGGTTTTTGGTTCTTGCTTAATGCTTCAAGTTGATTGGTGCTCAATGACAAGTTCGAATCTCAATTGCCTCGTCGACAACGTATTTTCCTTTTTGATGATGCAAATTGTTCCATTAAAATGTTAGCGGCGTCATTAATAACCTAATTGTATTATTACAAATTTAATTAAAGGTTGTGTCCGTGCCGAAATTTTGTGAGAGGACAGATGGCGCTCTGCAAGGAGTGTCTGTGAACTGCAATACCTGGAAAGTCAACCCACCTTTTCTTTCAACTAATCGCCTCCTCCAAATACATCGGTTTACATTGGTTTCTATCGAATTTTTTCCATTTCCATCGAATTTATCAATATTTCATCTTCCCACATCCACCACGGGTTTCTTCGCTGTATCTCGTTGGTACTTTTTCAGCGTTTGATTTGCAATCATGACGCATTTTTTAGTGAATTTTGCTAATATTTAGATTGAATTTTTAAAGCGCCAAAGCAAGTCTCTGAGGCGATATTTACTTTTATGTAATCTATTGAGTCATTCATAGCTATTTGTGGTTCATACACTCATCACTGGTGTACCAGGCAATTCAACTGCCTCAACCACTGCGTTTGTGGTGTTCTCAAGGAACCTAGTGCAGCCCTCTTCCCACTCTGCGGCATCTAGCATCATCGTTACAACTTTATTGATAGGCATTGTCATCGTTATCGTCGTTGTCATCTTCATCATTATCATCATCATCATCGTCGTTGTCATCTTCATCATTATCATCATCATTATCGTCGTTGTCATCTTCATCATTATCATCATCCTTATTGACGTTGTCATCTTCATCATTATCATCATCATTATTGTCGTTGTCATCTTCATCATTATCATCATCATTATTGACGTTGTCATCATCATCCTTGTTATCAACTCCACAATGTTTCTTTTCTGTTCACTTCGTTCTATCACACAATGGGTTCTCTTTCTTTCCTCAAACTCTTCATTTTTTTTGTTATTTATTTTTTTAGTTATTATTTTCCAGATTAATTAATTTCGTTTGTTTGGTTATTTATCTGTTCAATTCATTTATTCTTTTATTCCATTCGTTCATTCATATATTTTACATTTATGTCTCTTGATCTCCGCTACCGGATCATTTCATGTGCATATATTTTATACAACGCCCACAAACATGGCTATTCGATACAAACCAAATCCCTCCAAACAGGCATACACTTCGTCCAAACACGTATACACCATAAAAAACGCTAAAGTGTCAATATAAGCCATACAAGCATATAGTTAGGTAGATGGTACACCAGCACCTAGCAAGTGAAATAACTAAAACATAGAAATACTTGAGAAAAGGCTTGTGAGAAGCAACCTCAATATAAAAGTACTTACGAAAAAGTCTTGCAGACTTCAGAAACTTATTTAAAACTTTCGCGTTTTTGAGGCCACCAAGTGCTTCTAATACAACGAGAACAGCCACAACCCTGTCACAGGTGTGTGTGGGGCGTAATCGTGGGTGTGCGTGTAGGTATGTGTAATTGTGTAGGTATGTGTAGCTAGCCTAGTTTTTTTCATAAATCACTCAAGCTGATTTTACACAAGTAATTTTAAAAGAACATTTTCATGTTCTTTTAGGGAGACTCTCATCAATTTATTTTCATGTGTGTTGTCGACGAATTTTGCACGTGGTTGGCAGATTTTGTATGTTGTTGAAAAATATTGCCTGTTGCATATTTTTAGTTTTTTTTTCATGGTCGAGGCACAATCAATCTTCGGTTGCTGACACAATGTTTGTTGGCCGTATTGACAAAACGGCTTGTGCTCAAGCTCTTTCACAACTTTCAGCCAACTTTCTCACCCACTCCGCTTGGTCACAACTTCTAAAGTGAATATTGCACTTGCACTTCTTTACACTCCACTCAGTGGCCTTGAGACTTTGAAACGTCAGCGCCACTTCATCAGCATTAAAAAATCAAATGATGTCTTTTCCCCTTACTCACTGTCTTTTTTAAGTTTATTCGGGAGCTTTTGCTGCTTCGCGCGCATATTTTCCGCATCAAAGCATCCAACCATTCCACCCACACCATCTCTACCACCATATCTACCATTATCCCTACCACAATCCTTACCACCATCTCTACAACCATCACTATCTCTGTTGACACTATCACCCTTCCTACCATTCCATCTCTGTTACCTCCATCACTACCATTATCACTACTACCAGCAAAATCTTCATCACGACCAGCATCATCATTATCACCACTATCATCACCACCACCACCACCACCATCTTTACTACACTATCGTTATAGTCACACCATCATCGTCATAATCCCTATCATCATCATCATCATCATCATCATCATCATCATCATCATCATCATCATCATCATCATCATCATCATCATCATCCCCGCCACATCACTTGTTGTGTCTAATTTTGGTGCACTTGAATAAAGCCCTCCGTTGACTTTGAATTCCTCGAAGGGCACAATGCCCTTCTCGTCACTCATGAAACCCTTGCAAACTCAGATTTACTGTATGATTTGGCGTCTCTAATTACAACTCAAATCCACCACATGATTCGGCATCTAATTTTTTGCTTTTTCGGAATTTTTTTTCATCTCGTACTTCCTACTGCCCGAGCGATCAGGTATTCACGCTAATCGAAAATAAATTCAATTTTTGAATATTTTTTGATTTCATAAATTTTTTTTTCTAAATATAATTTACTTTCAAAATGATTTTACTCGTATTAACAGACTTAAAATATGTATTTATTAGTTTAATCGAAAAATATATTAACATAAATGTTTGAAACTTGTTTAGGTTTACGAGTGGCTGAGAGATCAACCACTCTATTCAAAGTTTCAATTATTTTCGCTTCTAATTTATTGGTTTCAATTATAATTTATTTTAATATTTCAATAAATATTATATAATTATTAAATTGTTTTATATTTTATTTCTATTGATTTTTTTTCTTCTACTAATGTAAATTATTCAAAAGTATAAAATTTTCATTTCGTTCTTCCAATTTCTGAACGATTCGTTAAATCAATTTTTAAATTCAGCATACATAGGTTCTAATTCAATTTAATTCGCTGAGAAGTTTATCACATCGAGTTTCATTACACTGTACCTCCTCGTAACATTAATCAACCCTTTAAACGGTCTTCAAGTATTTTCTATAACATTTTCCATTTAGTGCATTATAGGATGATAAAGCTGATTTTTGAAAATAAAAATTTTCATTAAGGAATTAAAAATTGATTGAGACGTTTACTTTTGAAAGATTTTCTCGTTTGAATATCTTATATAATCTAATCAAAACTTTTGTGTAGCGTCGGTTACATAGATAGAGGAGATTTTCTTTTAGTAAAAAAATGAGTAAAAGATGAATCTAATCGAAAAACTTTTTAGCACGCTGTTCAAAGGTGCTTTCAAGGAAACGGTCTTAGCCCGCTGTGAACTAAAGGTGGCTAAGCTACTGGTGGAGTAATGGAGATTGGTCAATTGAACACATTTATTCTAAGAAAGTCTTATTATTTAAACAAAGTTCTTTCTAAATTTTGTTTTTAAAAAGCACAATTTTTTACTTAAATTACTCAAACAAAAGTTTTTTTAACTTTTCCATTTTCAACACTTGATCAAAACGTCACACATTAAACAGTGAAATTTAAAAACAAAATCGAAAAAGATGAAAATAACAAATGAATCAAATAATAAATGTAAACCAAAAAATAATTAAATTGAAAAATGTCGTTTAAAATAAGTTTGTTCAAAAGCACCAGCAACGCGGAAGTGACTTTCACCAATGAGGTCTTGGAAGCAATCAACAATGTAAGAAGTAAACACCAGGCTCCTCCTCTCAAGCTCAATGATAAGATAAGCAAGGTTACTTCACAGTCGTATTCTTTTCTCTTTTATAGTTAAAACCAGTCACATGCTGGAAAGGCCTCGATTAATCTCTATTAAAGTTTATCTTTTTTAACTATCTTTTACCTCCTCTCACCCTTTTACTTCTTCAATTTTTTGCTTCCTCTCTCCGCCATATCTTACCTCTCTACTCATCTAATTTGATGCATAAATTTATAGTGTCTTCTACGAAAGCTTTCAAAAACGCTTCAAGAAGAATGGTTTTATTAACTTCTCGGCAACTAAGCGATTCTTACACTATTCATGTTGCCGCTTCTCACACCTCAAGCTTAGATGCAGCCGCTAACCCCTCAAATCAAGTTTAACAGTCAGGCTCACTAACTACTTGGCCACACACCCTGGCCATTGTATGTTATCTTCCTAGCTGGCTCATATTATCATTTTCGAGCACCACCCCATCAGATTTCAAAGAAGTGGGTCTTGCATTTAGCTGAAAAAGACAAATTTGAGCACAATCCAAACTGCAAATACAAGGGACACACTCTTGGAGAGAACATTGCAATGCAGTATGATAGCAACACAAAGAAAAACTATTCAGGTGCCGTAAAATCTTCGTAACTTTTTCGCTTTTGATAATCTTTCACACTTCATCTTTCATCGACGCTATTATAACCACCATCGAAATCCCAGCTATCATCACTATCGCTACTGTCATTTTAATAATTGCAACCACCAGTCAAACCCATCAAAGTTTTCTCTTGAACAATCCAGGTTTTTCACCTGTGAATGATTGGTACTCGGAAGTGAATGACTATGACTTCACCAAAAACTCTGGAAAAAACACAGGTTCAAATTCGCCGTTGAGTCATATCAGAACATGCACTTGACATTTTCGTTATTTTGTAACATTGTTAACAAGCTTTTATTATAGTTTTTTGAACAAACTATTTACAAAATATATACTCTTCAACAAAAAATATGAAAATATAAAAAATATAATCCACAGGCCATTTCACACAGTTGGTGTGGATTGACAGTCATGAGCTGGGAGTAGCAAGGGCTCAGTCTTCTAGCGGAGCGTGGACGGTGTGTCATATGAAATTAAATTTTTATTAAATGAAAACAATTCAAAGATTGCATATCAGTTTCTATCAATTCAACAATATGATCGCATCAAGCATTCTGTATAGAAGCAGCCTGTAAGACTTCAAAGCACTACGTTACCAACTAATCATTTCAAGGTGGTCTGCAACTTTTATCCCAGAGGCAACTTAATCGGTGAATACGAAAAAAACGTTAAGCCTCCCGTACGAGATTTATTATTTACACCCACTTTGAAGGCTAAATCTAGCTTAGTATTCGAAATGGTCCTTATAAAGATTGAATATTTGTTGATAGAGAAAGTTCATTAATTTAAGCGCCTCTGAGGCAACCTAGTTTGCGAGTTTTGCGCTATAACAAGTTTTACATTCACTCATATATTCATTCAATTTATGATTTTTTCAGGGGCATCCTCATCAGCATCATCATCATCATCTTTAGGCAGCTGAAAAGAAAAACAATGATTGGAAAATCTGAAGATTCAGAGAGGTAGTTAGTCGATAGTTCCACAAAAATTAACGAAGACTGAAATATTTTGAAAGTTCTTTTGGTATCTTCTGGATCTTGTCTTCAATGAATTTGCAATTATCCTGCCAAAAGGACTTTATACTTTCTATGAATAATTCTTATTCTACTGTGTTTTTTTTCATTCAGTGTCCCTCAAAGTTCTGTTTTACCCCTTTATTTTTTTTCTTCAAACTTCCAATAACCATATTATCCTTTTTTTTTCATAAAATTCTATGCAGATAACTTTTGCATCCTTACTTCATTCTTTGAATCTGATTTATCATCTTCTGTCACTGATATTTTTTCCTGTATTTAAAAAACTCTAAAAAATGATTTTATGTTTCTCAAAATCAATTCTCCTGACTATGATTTTATATACTATAGTTAGTTACCTAAACTTCTTAGTTATCTTTCATAAATCGTATTTCACCTAACTTCCACCATCCGTAGTTAAGGCTTCACTTTGACTTTTTTATTTCTTTCATACCTCAAGGTTAACTTGTAGTTTAATGTTTCTTCACCCCTCTTCGTATCAAACAATTAAAACTATTACCATGCGATCCTATTCTCAACCTACTAGTTTTATTGTTTAATTTGACCCGCTTTGATTAGTTTAATTTTTGTAATTGAGACCACGCTACACCTTCTCACCAAAGCTACCAACATTGTTTCTGGTACTCAACATTTTTTCGTCTAGTTTCTGCTCTTATCTTTTTACACTGGTCACCTTCAAAAAAGAGATCCAATGACAATATCTGTTTAAAATTAAAACTAAAAAATTATCTCAATACCAACAGACCACATTTAGGTTCTCCCTCGCAAACGACTCAGATCTTCCACACATTTTCACTTTATTAGAGCACCATTTAATTCATAAACTGATTTTGTATTTATACTACTACTACTACTACTACTAATAATAATAATAATAATAATAATAATAATAATAATAATAATAATAATAATAATAATAATAATAATAATAATAATAATAATAATAATAATAATAATAATAATAATAATAATAATAATAATAATAATAATAATAATAATAATAATAATAATAATAATAATAATAATAATAATAATAATAATAATAATTATAATATTAATAATAATAATAATAATAATAATAATAATAATAATAATGATAATAATAATGATAATAATAAAAATAATAATAAAAATAATATTAATAATAAAAATAATATTAATAATAATAATAATAATAATAATAATAATAATAATAATAATAATAATATTATTATTATTATTATTATTATTATTATTATTATTATTATTATTATTATAACAGTAAAATACAATACAATACAAATACGAATATTATTATAGTGTCATTAACCCCGTAGAATTTCGAGGCCACTCAAAAAACGTCTTGTTATTAAAATTAAAGAAAAAAAAAGTAAAAATAGAATAAGATGAGTAAATAAAATGGAAAAAAAATTACTTTTAAAAAGAAGTACGGTATTATGATTATGATGAAGGGAAAGATTTATTGAACAGGTAAGTCTTCAGAGATCTACAAAATGATTTTGTTGAACTTGAAGATTTTAAGCTGTTAGGCAGGTTGTTCCACAACTTAGGTCCGCTGACGCTGAACCTTCTTAATCCTAATGATTTTAGCTTGTGCTTGTTGGGAACAACGTCCTTTGACTTAGCCGATCTCAGTCTCTGTTTTTCCGGCAGACTAGCAACTGGAACTAGGTCACGTGTCAGATACGCAAAACCCTCGTTGGACAAACATTTTTACATTTGCAGAGCAATTTTAAATTCTATCCTTTCATCAATTTTCAGCCAGTGAAGCTTCTTGAGTACAGGGGTAATGTGATCATATTTGCTTACTCCTGTAATAAGCATGGCTGTTGTATTGATTACGGGTTGAATACTCTGTGTTGCTACCTTAGGTAAGCTGACTAAAGCCATGTTGCCATAGTCAATACGACTTAACACTGAGGCCGATGCAAGCGTCTTCAAGGAGTCCATTGTCAAACATCCCTTGATAAATCTTATTTGACGCAAAGAAGTAAAACACATCTGTATTGCTTTTGATATCTGCGTTTACATCGTGAGGTCTCTATCCATAGAGATTCCCAAGTTCCTTACAGATTTTAATGGAAGGATGTTTTTTTTTCAGTCTTTATTGAATCAAATCTAGACAAATGCTAGAAATGGCACAGAACATGGTGAACAATCAAAATGAAAAAAAAACTAAAATCAACAATAACTGAATATCATAGGAATTGTCAAGTTTCTATTGCAAGAGATCAAAAACTGACTATAGAATCAAATTTATAAATCTCAAAAATTTAGAATTGAGTCATAGTTTATACTGAATGACTATTGAAAAATGTTTAATCAAAATAACCAAAACTGGAATGTTTTACGAAATTCAAAAAATTGAAAAATTTTTTGAATTGAAGATAACGGTATCCTTGTAGCCGATTGGTTGACGATTTTACAACAATGCCTTTTTCTTCCTCAGCCATTTCTTAAATTTACAACTCCGTCAGAATACCACAAAGTTTTTCAATGTTTTTCAAAACTTCTGTTTTTTTTTCTTTTTCATACCTATGCTAAATCTTCATTTTCATATTTTTATGGCTTTTTTTTCTTCCTTATCTTACTTTTCCCACATTATAAATTTTTTGAGTTTTCGAAACTTGTTTCAACAGTTTGAAGCAGAGCGGTTTTCAAGTAAGCGCTATACACAATTTTGATTAGATTGAATTATAAAAACTTCAAATATGCATGAAACTTTATTCAAATTTAATATAAATTTTGTATCATGTTTTTTGGGAATTTTTCAGACAATAGTAAACTAAAACTTGTTACCAAAGAAAGATCAAGAATGCACCAAATTCCTTTCTCTTTGCTAACCTAAACGGAAAAGTTATATTGACGCTCAGCAAGCATTAGTCGGCTAAAACTTTCAATTTAAATCAAAATGGTGTCTGTTGGAAATCTTGCTTTTGATGAGTACGGCCGACCATTTTTGATTTTGAAAGATCAAGAAAGCCAAAAGCGTATTACTGGTCTTGATGCTCATAAAGTTTGTTGCTATTTATACCTAGAAACGTGAATATTCTAGAACAAAAGTAGTTTATTCTATTTTTTTCACCTACTTCAGTCGCATATTTTAGCTGGCAAAGCAGTGGCTGACGTTTTGAAGACTTCCTTGGGTCCAAAGGGTTTAGATAAAATGATGGTGTCTGGGGATGGAGATGTGACGGTCACCAATGATGGAGCTACCATTTTAGAGCAAATGGATGTAGAGCATCAGATTGGAAAACTTTTGGTGCAACTGTCCAAGTCGCAAGATGATGA
The DNA here is from genome assembly GCA_947562095.1 of Branchellion lobata. Lineage (NCBI taxonomy): Eukaryota > Metazoa > Annelida > Clitellata > Hirudinida > Piscicolidae > Branchellion > Branchellion lobata. The sequence continues at coordinate 5,073,310 of OX387249.1, read as the reverse complement.
AATAGGCGATGGAACCACTGGTGTTGTTGGTGCGTAATTTAATTTTGGCTAAAATTTTTCCTGTTAAACGTTTTCAAAAAAAATTACTTCAAAAAACTTTCAAAACATCACACCACTATAATTTTTCATTGATCCAGTGTTAGCAGGAGCATTGTTGGAGCACGCTGAACAATTGCTGGACAGGGGCATTCATCCAATCAGGATTGCCGATGGTTACGAGATGGCTGCTCATTTGGCAACACAAGAACTGGACAGGACAGCAGAAACTTTTCCAGTCGACTTGAATAACCTTGACCCGCTAATCCGAACTGCCATGACTACACTCAGCTCTAAAATGTTTCTAAGCTTTCTTCTTGGAAGTATTCGTGTTTAAAAAAAATTATTATACATGTTTCTCCTTTCTTCAGAAAAATGATTTTTTTATTTCATATTGAATTTTAACGTTTTTACATATCGATTATTGAGTGTTCAATTAATTGTTCACTTGAAATATGAATTTTACAACCACAGTGTGACCAAGTGTCATAAACAGATGGCAAAGATTGCGGTGGATGCGGTGTTAATGGTGGCTGATTTGGAACGAAAAGATGTTGACTTTGAATTGATAAAAGTAGAAGGCAAGGTGGGGGGGAAGATGGAAGAAAGCATGTTGGTGAAAGGTGTCATAGTGGACAAAGACTTCAGTCACCCACAGATGCCCAAGGTTGACGGCACATTTGCCACAGTTCAAATTTTATCTAATTTCTCCATAGCTATCAGTTTCATGCTTTTGACCAGTTAGCATGACGTTGGCACTTCAACCATGCAATCAGATGGTGAAGGATGCCAAAATGGTCATTTTGACGTGTCCTTTTGAGCCTCCAAAGCCAAAGACGAAGAGCAAAGTAGAGATCACTTCAGTGGAAGATTACAGGAAGTTGCAGGAGTATGAGGCAGCCAAGTTCGAAGAGATGATCAAGCAGGTAGCTTTGAGGAGGCGTTTTGTATCCATATTTTATTGATAATTTCTATTTGATAATCAAAAAACTTCTATATTTCGTTTTTTTCAAAAATATTAATTCACACACACACACAGGTGAAGGACACTGGGGCCAATCTGGTGATATGCCAGTGGGGCTTTGATGATGAGGCCAACCATCTGCTGTTGCAACACCAGCTGCCTGCTGTCAGATGGGTTGGAGGACCAGAAATCGAGGTGTGTTAAGAGTGGCGCTTTTTTATTCCTTGGGTTTGAATTATATTTTTGTCTCATCTTTGGAATACTCATTACACTCTCAAACTCACCTCGTTCCTATTTTCTACCTTTTATCATCTTGACACAAGCCAAACTTGATACAGCTACATAAGCTGCAAACGAAAATAATTTTCTTCCTTCACAGCTCATCGCCATAGCAACAGGAGGTCGAATTGTGCCTCGGTTCTCTGAGCTGACGCCTGAGAAGCTGGGCAAGGCAGGCCTGGTAAGGGAGTTGACGTTTGGAACTTCCAAGGACACCATGCTGGTGATCGAGGAGTGCCAGAACTCTAGGGCTGTGACCATCTTTATTCGCGGAGGCAACAAAATGGTGGGTTGCTGACAATGTTGTTGTTGTAGTTGTTACATTTTTATGTTTTTTGTAGTTGTTGCTATTGTTGCCGTTCTGATCTGTTGTTGCCAGTGTTGATGTGATTGTCGTTAGTGCTAACAAAATTTAGGCCGTCTTTATATGCTTTTTTTGGGTGTTTATCACAATTTAATTATTCAAATTGAAAAAATATGCATCTTAAAGTCATGTTTGTCCTCTCACTCGCTTCAGATTGTGGATGAAGCCAGACGTAGCATTCACGACGCCATCTGTGTGGTGCGCAACTTGGTGAAAGATAACAGGTGATCAAAGAATTTATAATATCTTCCTACCAGAATAATTATTTACTATTTATTTATAAATTCATATTTTTTTAATAGATATAAATAAATTTATTCATTCATATACTTATTAATTGAATAACTCATTTATTTACAATTTTTTCAAATTAAAAAGTTCCAACGGTTTTCAACAGGGTTGTGTACGGGGGTGGTTCTTCAGAGATCGCCTGTTCACTGGCCGTCAAGAAGCACGCTGACAAGGTGACTGGTGGTTTGGTGGATGTTGATGGAGGTTTGAATGGCATAATGGATGTATGAAGTGTTCTAGATCACTGACTGGCATAATCGGAGTCGCTTGATGACTGTGGCTTCGAGATACCGTGTTAAAAATCATAACTAAACTGTTAATAATTTGAACAACATTTTCAGCGCAAAACCCTTTGCAGATATCAACGCTGGAGCAATACGCCATGAGAGCCTTTGGGGATGCGTTGGAGGCCATTCCTCTGGCACTGGCTGAGAACTCAGGCCTTCCTCCCATTGAAACGGTGGCCGAGGTGAAGAGCAAGCAGATCGCCACGAACAACCCTCGCTTGGGAATCGACTGTCTCAGCAAGGGAACCAATGGTTGGTGTGGTTCTGTGAAGCATATAGCAAGAACACGTGAATTTGTTGCGTATATCAACTCGAATTGTTTAGAATATTTTATAGCGCTACAAAGTTTTTTTTTAGTACCATCGTCAACGAACGACCTCTTTTCTCCGCAGACATGAAGGCGCAACACGTGGTTGAGACGTTGCTGTCGAAGAAGCAGCAGATCTTACTGGCCACGCAGGTGGTGCGCATGATCCTCAAGATCGATGACATCAGAGCTCCCGAGGACAGAATCTGAGAAGGGTATTTTGCTACCCTCGCTGTTGGCGTTTGGCAGGCTTGGTGCTGGTCTCATGGGAAATAACTTCAATGTGGTGTGTATTATCAAAATTGGTGCATTAACTAACGGGTCTTTAAATGGCACTGCTTACTTCCTATGTCATTAGGGTTACTCACCTTTTATACTGTCATGTTCGAAAAAAATCATTTTTTTTTTACCAAAATCTAAAAAAAATATAATGATTATGTTTTTTAATTGGTTATTGAAATATAAAAAAACACTGTTATTCTAAAATAAAATACTAAAAAATTTTCTTCGGTACCAAATATTAATTCGTGCTTGTAACTGTACAAAACTGGAAATGGCCGAAACGAAATTTTTGATGCCGCTCAGATGGATGTTTGAGTAAAAACCTCGTCGCTTTTATTAAATAAAAGTAAAACTTTGTAAACCAAAACTAAGGAGAATACAAGAAGGAATGCAGGAGAGAAATAACTCAAAGTGCTCCATCATCGTCAACTTTATGGCTTGTAAAAAATTTTAGATTTTTTTTACTTTTTCAACGATTTTTCAAATTTTAATCAACCTCAATCATTCATATGTGTCAGAATGTCTATCTAATAAGAATAAAATCTAATGAAATATTGAGTATTGAATGTGTTCATGGAAGTGGGTGGTTTATCAAAGTTACACACGTGAATATCTTCGCTAATATAGAAACTGGTTCATTATATTCCCAAACATGAGGCATAATTTCTGTCAGAGAATATAATATCAGCCATTTCTTCTGGTAGACTATGCACTTAACAGGTTCTTTCAATAATGGCAAGGCCTGCATCCATAGTAGGGTCGCGCGTATTGACTGTGGTAGCGTCTGACAGCTCCGTGGCACCTGACACTCCTAGGGCACCTGAAACTTCTGTTACAAATGCCACCATTATAACCACAGTACTTTCTGGGAATGCATAGTTTGAGGTTGTTGTCTGCAATCACTGTGGTGACGTTGGTGGTGCAAGGACCAGTAGAGGGTCGATAAATGGCCGTTGGTCTATAGGCTGGTATGATGGCCTTTGGAGCGGGAAGGCGAGTTCGAATTGGACAAGAGATGAAGGCACAACAGTTTGTGCAAATGGAAGGAACACAAAAGCAACATAACAACGACAATAACACCAAGCCTATGAGTCCTCCAAGCACCCCTCCCAAGATGATGCCTGCGTTGAAAAGTAGAGATGATGATTTATTCTTCTTGAATAAACTAATCACAGGTTGAAACTGCATTTTTTAAATAATAACTTAGAATATTTCTATCTGATTTAACTATCAACTGACTTACCCAAAGTTGCAAGTGGCAGTGTTGTTGGAGGCGATGCTTCTATAAAAGTTGAATGAATAAAATAATTTTAAATAAACTTTTAATTATAATAAAATTTCAAAATACCCTTTAAAATGGGGTACTTCAACTGAAAGATAAAAATTCCTAAAAATCGTTTATAGTTTTTAACGTAAAAGCAAAAAAAACTAGAAAGCAAATAAACTGCGTCCTTGCGATTACTAGAGACGAGAGAGCCAATAATTAACTCACGAAGCAGGTCGAGGAGTGAGCTGGCGAAGTTGGTGTTGTTTTTGCAGTACAGAGCAGCCAACTCGTTAACATTTTTCTTCAAACCTGAAAGAAATGCTTGAAAGAGATCAAGTAGAAGTGTTTTTAGTGGCAGTAAATATAAAACTATTTTTTTAGGGTTTAAAACGTTAGTCAGTACTTACTTGCTGTCTTGTCGAAGGTAGCTGAAGTTTTTTGAGAACAAAGTTAATTCAATATTTTTGAATATTTTGCAAAAAAATAATTATTTCCAATGTCACTCAATTTTATGATAAAATAAAAAATAACTAACCATCTCTGATGCTAGCAATAACTTCTGCGTCCGAACAGTCGCCGATTCTATCTGAAATGTTTATAATTATTATATACATTTTTAATTAAAATTTATAATTATTATTCATCAAGTAAAAAGCCATGAAGGATTCTTTTCAGTGGAAGGTAGAGTGAACAAACTCATCAAGGCCAGAATGGCGGAGGCAGGCAGCGGTAGACCTGTTTTGAGGTTGTTGAATAAGTTTGACATTGTCTTAGGCAAAACATTTTAGATAATTTTGAAAATTTTCTAAAATAAATTTGAAACTTATATCAGCACTGAAATCAATTTCCATATTTGCGAAAGAAAAGTTCCTTACCAGACTTTTTGACCCATTCTGCAATGTCTCTTTCGAGATTGGCTGCGAATAGGTTAGATGTTATTTATAGTTTTATTCTCAAACATCGTTATTTTTATAGTAATACTGAAAATTTAAAAGTTAAATAAAATCAAAATATTGTAAAAATTTCATTGTTAAAAAGTATAAACGGAATTTAACTAGATTCTACCAGTTAAACTATAACCCAACCCCTCACGTTTGCCAGGCTTTGAGGTGACAATCACCGAAACAGTCGTTTGAACAACTTCATATGTTAAATTGATTAATTCATTTAATTAGTTCATTCGCTTAATCTTATTTCTGGTCAATGTTCAAAATATCCAAAAATTTGCCTTACGAGAACATATTAATTTAGTGAAAGTCTAGTATTATTCTCATAATTACAATTAGTTATTGTGCTTCTTAAATAATTTTATCACTTATACAATTTTTTTAAATCATCATAATTATTAATTTATTTTTTATTTAGAAAAAAGTGGAATGGATTTTATTGTAAACTTTCCACTCACAAATGCCGTCAGTCAGTTGATCAAGGTCTCTCCCTAGTTGGTCTAAGCCTGGTGCCGCGGGATTGCTATTGAATCCAGAACCTGTGCGTTTTGGTTTCGTCGTTTCATTTTAAACTTTTTATTTAATTTGTTTAACTTCATCTAATTATTTCGTAATCATATTTCGAATTCTAAATTAATTCAGTCCCAACTTTCACGAACAAACATACACACACAAACACAAATTTATATTTAAAATAATTTACAGATTCAAATACTTACAGTATTTGAGGATAAATGCCTTCAGGTTTTCATTCTTGTCTGTGGCGAGTTATGTTGCATGGAATTAAATGACAAGGTTGAAGGTTTTGGTTACTGACGAACGAACATGGCTCAT
>OX387249.1:5054952-5062452 GCA_947562095.1 Branchellion lobata | reverse complement strand
GGAAAGCAACTGAGGCGCAAAATAGGTCTAGTTGCAAATATACGAATGGGATAACAAGATGAATCAACTCATCATATAATCTTTGAGTGATAAATTGGCTTTTCAGACTTAAGCACTCGATATCAATGTTTTTTTAACCCAACTACGATATAAAGGATATCAAGTAAGCCTATAAAAAGTTTGAGGCAGTAAAATACGCCTGCACTCACCCGTGGTGGGATCTTCGGTTGTCGTGATAACTGTGATTTATATTTTTTAAAATATTGTTTTTGTTGATTTTATTTAAAATTTTTGAAATTAATCAAAATCCTAACCTGTTTAATGAAAAACTCTTATACACTACCTTTTTAGTGATTAAAAGAAATCTTTTATGACTAGTTTTGATTTCAAAGTCAAGTTACTATTGTTTCTATTATTAGTCTTATTAATTAATTATATATTTCATTATACTAACCAGGCGCCTCTGTAGTAGCTGTAAAGAAAGGGTTGAAAAATGTTGAGAAATTATTACTCATTTTTATCCAAGTATGTAACCTAAATTTGAGGTGATCTCTTTTCATTCATCAAAAATTGGACATCTTCAGTATTTTAAATAATTTTAAAACTCATTTGAGACGATGTGTATCTTAGAATTGTTAACTTCCAATAGTTATTAAATTAAAAAGTATTCACTTGTTGGAATCACAGGCACCACTGGAACTTGAAGAAGGATCGAAGGAAAGAGAATGACAATCAAACAAATAATATGAATTTTTAACAAATGAAACACATAAAATTTAAAATAATTGAAAATTTTGAATAAATGAGGATTAATTTTTATAAAACGATCCATCTATCAAGGCATTTGATCTATAAACTGGAAAAAATACAAAAACGAAAAAAAATTATAAAAGCAAAAAATCAAACTCCTCAAAAGCAATCAATCATAGGCTGCTGAATAGTTTCCGCTAGACAGCAAACAACCTGCCTACAACTACATTAAGACTAGACCTCACCAATGGACCATGAGTCATCGGAGAGGTTTATGTTGCAGTACTCGTTCGAACCGTCGAACCTCAGCGTACCGTTCTTGTAACAATAGCCGTTTATCCTGCACCCGTCTCTCAACACCTGTTCGGGGTTTAATCAGCCTTGAAGCAATGTTTCATTCAGATTGAATTCACTTTTGTTACTGAAAACTTATTGTGTCCGGTTGTGAATGACATATGGATATTCAAAAAATCCTAAAAATAATGGTAATATGTTAAACTCAAATTTATTGTATGGTTGACTCAATCAAAGAAGAGAAAGAATGGAGTTGTAATTCGTATTACTCTTTCGGTGCAAGTGAGGTTTTCGTAACAGTCGTAACAGTAGGAGTCGTAGAGAAGGGCCGGAACACTATCGCTTGACCTGAGTTTTAGAGTGTGGAAGTTTCACTAACCATCACTGAACTAATCCAATCTTAACGTAACTCCCACCCAGTCCCCAATAAATTCTTTTGGCTGGAATTCTTTGTTACAATCTAATGACCTCGATAGTCTTAAAAAATTAATAAACACACGTGTGAATGAGTGAAAGCATACGTCACTTACTGGAGCTTGGCGTTGTAGACGGAAAGGTCGAAGAGAATGGGCGTGCCCCTGTTGGAATCTGGCAAGCGTCGATTCCTTGACGGGAAGATGTAGTCTTTGTATTCGAAAGGCGTGTAACACATGGTCTTGTTGTCGGTGATGACGTTGCCTTCTTTCTTGAGGCTGGACAGCACGAAGGGCAAGAGCGGGTTGAAGAATGCCTGCAAGGGGGTGTCGGTTCCGTGAGCTTCGTGGTGGAATTAAATTTCACTTAGTTTTCGAACAGATTGACTTTTTTGAGCGCCTTTGAAACAACCTAGTTTGCAAACTGTGCGCTATAAAAAATTGAACATTCATTCAATTGTACATTCATTTGCATTGAAATTCACAGTAAAATTCAGAATCACTACCTTATTAACTTTGAAGTTGCATTCTGGAAAGATGGAACGGATGTCTTCAGTTTCAAGCATGAGGTGGTCACAGTTCTCTTTTCTGTAGTCGCAAAGGGGTCCTCTGTAGGACAGGGCCGTACCGGTCCCGTTGTACGAACAGTCCCTGGAAAACTGGTTGACAAACGCTGTAAAAAATATTTCGTATTTAAAAGTTTACTCATTCTAGGTTCATTAATTCAATAATGATAAATTCTTGAAATAGAATCACATTTCTGAAGCATATAAAGAACTAAAGCTTTAGTACCTCCTTCACACACGCATTTTCCATTTTGGCATGTTCCATGGTAGTCGCAGCTGAAAGATTCGCAGTAGTTGTTGCTTAAGTTACGAAGGTTCTCGAGTCCTGCAAGACCACTGGAGGTTGCACCGGACGCCCCACGGAAGATACAGAAACGTACCAGCTCAGGCTCTATATTCGCGGCAGAAGTTAAATATCCGGACGCCTAGTGAGATTATAAAAGTTATAGTTTGAACTAATAAAATTGTGCATGAACTGTAAGAAGAAAAGATTATTTAAAGTTTTGTGAAAATATTTTAAACCTGTATTTCATTCTTGCACTTTTCAATGAAAGGATTGATGTCTTTGAGGCCAGGACAAAGTGGCTTCAAGGGGGAGTTGTCCCAAAGGTATGAAAGACAATGTTGCTCTGCTTGTGCCTCGGTGATGCCTGTGGCCGTGGGCCAAGACAGTACAGTGTTGTTAGCATAGCCTCCAGAGTAGAACTTGTAGTCGTTTGAAAAGTAATTGTCGTCTCGTCTGAAGGTACAAGTCTTCGAGCTTCCTGGAACTTTGGGCTGAATGCTGTTGGTCATGCCATAATCGAAATGGTCCATGGAAGAAAAGCTGGCGATGGTGCTGCTGCAGTTTTCCACTCCACTCTTGCATGAACAAAACACGTCTTCAGACGACTGTGTCACTTTTGGATCGTCTTGAGCCAAAAGCGCTTTAAGCTTTCCGTCAAAAATTGAATTCCCACTTGAAATTCTGCGTGGTATCATTAATTAATCTCTTGGTTTGGTCATTGATGATTGTTGACTTTACAAATCTGTACAAATTGGCTAAGTTGGAAATGTGTTTTATAACTTCAATGATGATAAACACTTGCCTCCACTTTTCAAACGGATGGACAGCTGCAGCATCATCTGCGACGTTGCCATCAAAAGGACCACACAGTCCAGTGAGAGTATTCTCCCTGTTCGGAGACACATACATGTCCAGGCTCATCTGCTGACCCACGATGCTGCCATAGATGGCGACACCACTAGGAAGGATGATCTGAAAAGACAATAAATTTTTTGAATTCTATAGACTCTCAATCGATACCAAACTATGTTTCAAAGCATGACATTTCATAGAGATAAAGTTTTAGAGAAGTTTTAAACTCACAGCGAATCGGTTTCTTTGGTCATTGGCTATCACTTTAACGCCGCTATCTGTGGGAAAAAGTATGCATTTACGGTTGATGAAGTGTGGAACTCCGTCCTGACACATGTCCACCGCCACGTCCACCGATGACTCTTGAATCGCAACTCCACACACGCAAGACTCTTCATTCCTAGGTCCACAGGGCCAGTGTCTCAGTTGTATCTTTGGTGAACGAAAGAGCCAATGGCTTATTACAGTTATTTTTGAAAAATCTTTTACATAAAACGGTGTGTTTTATTGAAAAAATGAGCTTGATACTATTTGCATGAAGAACGTAGTGAATGATGCAACATGGAGCGGTGCATACTCACACTGAAGGGTGTGCCCTCTTTCGATTCAACATAGTTGAACTGTCCTACCCCTGGCATTTTGTATGAGTAGCCATCAAACGTCTTGACTTGTGAGTAGCCTGACACTGTGCAGTAGGCCCTATCAGAGTCGAAGTGCTTTAGCTGCGGGGTTCGGTGTTGGTTGCACTTACGATTTAAGCAAGTTCCAGAGAGAATAAACATAAAAGGTATATTTTATGAATGGTAAAATGGTCAAAAAAAGTGTGAATAAAAAAAAATCGAACATCAATTTGAAACTGGAAATCGTCCCAGTTGTCCATGTAAGTTTTTCCGTCCAACATGACGTCATTGAAACTAGGAAAGTTGATCAATAAGTAATTGGATCTTTCAGTAGCTGACGTGAAATCGTCTTTGACTGCTGTCAGTTTCACAGATTGCTGGAGTTGTTAAAAATTCGAAGTATTCATCAACGGCGTGTCAATAATATTGCCATTTGCTATGAAAATAAACTAGGAAAGCATACGAATCACAAAATATAGCTCGAAATCTGAAGTACTTCGGATTTTCCGCTGAGTATATCTGGAGTAAAAAGGATTTCGCATGGTTTGGGGTTTTCGGCTGTTTTTTTTATGATAATGAGTTCGCTCGTGCTGAAATTGGCAAGCACAGGGCAGTTGAAGGAACCGTTGGAACATCGGAAGGGGACTGTGGTCTGCAGGTCCACTGTGAGTGGATCAACGTCCCTCTCAAAGAGACAAGCCTCACACGTCTTACTGGCGTCCACGTCACGTTGAGACCTCAAGAAAGAAGTCTGATGGCGTATGGTTTTCAATTTCAAGTTAGTATAATCTTAATAAGTAACTCTGACACTATAACTTACAACGAATCATAGCTTAAACTTTTAGGAATGAAGCTATAAAAGTTATTTGCAATGTTTTTAGAAGAAAACCTTAAGTCCAAGATTGATGAAACTTTCGCTGACTACTTCCACGCCGGTGGCTGTGAAGTCGTTCGCCGGGTAACTTCGCACTTTGCACTTCAGCTAAACCATTGATTCGATATATGCTTCAAATTTGCTCGTGAAATAACAATTCAAACAACCATCATTACAATGCTAATTTTGGTGTTTCAATTACTTTAAATTTATGAAAACTAGGAAAGCTAATATATATCAAATTTAAAATCTAATGAAGAAAAAGTCCATTCATTCACGAAAAATAAAATCATTCCTGAATTCAAAATACCACACGTATTTTCAACTCAAAGAAAACTAGCTACGTCTTTACTAAGTTATTCACTTGTTTTCTCATCTTTCCCACTATGAAAATTTCCTGCAGCGGCACACGACTGTTACTGGCGGTGGCGTTGAAGCGAGGAACGGACGTGTCTTCGACGTTATCGAAGAGAAAGGTCACCTCGTAGTTTTGATTCGAAAGCGACCTAGTGTCGAAAAGATTACAAAAATAAACAAAGTGGGTAGCGTTCCAGATGATGGGTCCTTCGACCGTGGCCCTGAACTGATCTGAGAGGAATTAGGTGGGTGTTTTATTGGCTGGTGGTAGGTCTTTAATTGGTTGGTGGGTGGAAACAAGGTTAATTCTTGTTCTGTGAAATGGTTAAGTTAGACAGGCTTCGTTGGTTCCTATTTGTTGTGATGAGTTTCTGATGCTTACCTTGAGCCTCGCTGTAAAACACTCCGTGACAAAATAACACAAGCAAACTCGTCCAAAAAGTTATCATTTTGTAATGGGTCCAATTCAAATATTGTTCGGTTAGTAAATTTAATAATTTTTTAAAATTCGAAATCAAGTTTTGAAAGTTTTCGAAGAAATTAAACGATGGTGAATGAATAATCAGAAATGCTATTTCGACCACACACTCTTCTCGGCAGTCTCGAAATGTCGTTTGACGTCTCGAAGGGACTTTATAAGCGACGTCAAGAAATTGGCACCAAAGGTCGATTCTCCCATGCCTTTCTCGCCTTCTCCTCACTGAGGCACCACTCACACACCGACCTCCCGCTGTGGTTCTTTTTGACTCTTTAGTGCCTTTTCAGATTGTTCCATTGCTTATTAAGAAACGTCGATATGTAATAAGTAATTACTGTTTTTGTTGCTGCATGTATGGAATTGTATGATGGGTGTTGGGAAAATCTTTAGCTTTATTTCGTTAATATTGCCAAAAAATGAAATCACGATTGAACTTATAGAGATTTTAAATATTTATCAAATTCTTGCATGTTTTTGGTTACTTTCAAAAATATAAAACTTAACGAATCCATGATAAGAAATCACTCAGAGACAAAGTTTAAAAAATCTGACATGTAAGCCAAAAATATCATTTTTACTAGAAATAGGACTTTCAAAATATTCCCAGCGACTCTTGCTGCGCTCTTCACAACAACTATTCTCCCTAACTTTCCCAGCCATTCGGACGCTTGCACACCCACGTTCATATGTTGCCACGCAGTGCTTCCACATACTTCTTTGACAGCTCCAACCCTTATGTAACCAATGCACGTTTCGACTCCTTTTAATAACTTTTCTTTTTTTATCTCCCATGCGTGGTCTTGCTACAAATCAAAGTCAAGTGCAAGAGAACCTTTAGGAAGATTTATAAAAAATTGAAAATGATTTTGCTTCGATTGTTGAACTTATGAAGCCAAAAATTTATATGATTTTGTAATGAAGTGATCATTTTAAATGAAATTTTAAATAACTTTAAAAAAGAAATAACGTTATTGTTAATTTTATCACTTCTAAAAATAGATATATTGATACAAAAAGATGAAAGTTAGGCCATTTTATAATGACAATTAAGCTGAAAAATGAATTTAACATGTGTGAGGTTGCCAAGAAATAATTAATACAGAGACATATAATGGGAGTTTTGGGTTCTAACCGTAGTTCAAGTTTGGGAGTTTTGATGGCAATGAACCGATTTGATGATTGTTGATGTTAAAAGTAAATATGGTGTTGGTGTTGGTTACAGCCTAATCCAACGCAATCTAATCTGATCAGAACATTTGTATAGTACTGATTAAGTATCGTTCAAAAACACTCGATCTAAGCTTTCCAGTTCATTCCGTCTTTCGGTCGTATTTGTTCGTAGTGCTTTTGCTTTTTACAGCACAGTTTCGGAAATCAACTCTATTGATAAGAGAACAACAAATCGGTGTGATGGCCACTCAGTTGGAAAGGAATGGTTGTGATGGCATAAAGGTGGTGCTTGTTGTGGCTTGGAAGTGATGGAATGTTAACAATCAGTGAAAAAGGTGTATAAATTGGAATAGAAAATCATTGAAGGTTATTCCCATCGACGTCAGCTTTATGTTTCTTCAATAGCCTTTATCAAATAAAAACCAGTCATATGCTGGAAACGTTGCAGAACATGGTGAAAATCAAGAAAAGAAGGAAAAATTGAAATTAACAAAAACTGAACCTCGTGAATCGTTCTTAAAGCATAGTGATTATAGTAATTGAAGGACTTATTAGTGGAATATTTATTCACACTGTTTGAAGAACTGAACAAGTCCAGAAGGCTGTTGATAGATTGAAAACGACCGCCAAGTGCCACTTACTGATCTCACGCTGGTGACTGAGGTTCTGGAAAGCTCATGAGAAACAGTTGGCGTAAGTAAAGAATTATCTCTTCAAATTTGTTTCTCTGAGGTTAAATAAACCAAAACTGAACATTAACTTGAACTTGGACACAGAGGCGTTGTTTGGACACAGAGGCGTTGTTTGGACACAAAGACGTTCTTGTCCTTGATTTTTTTT
>OX387249.1:5017452-5049952 GCA_947562095.1 Branchellion lobata | reverse complement strand
CACATAACATTAGTATTGCAGAGTTGTTTCAAGTTATTTCATCCTTTCCTTTATTTTCCTTCTTAGTCATTTCTCATATTCACAAGGAATTTTGTCTGGATACCACAATTCCTTGCAATGCTTTCAACACTCGCTAACTTTTTTTGTTTTTCAGGTTGGCAAACGGTATTCTTGTAGCCGATTGGTCGACGATTTTACAGCAATGTCTTTTTCTTTCTCAGCCATTTCTTTAATTCACAAGTCCGTCAAGATACCAAAAATTTGGCAATGCTTTTCAACACTTGTTTACTTCTTTGCTGAGTAATTTGGCAAAAGGTATTTAGGTAGGCGTTGGTTGACGATTTCACTACAATGTCTGTATTTAAAACGAGAAAATGGCGGATTCGGCAATCTCTTTAAAATCTTTTAAAATCTTCGTAATCGGCAAAAACTATTACTCTTGGGTAAATTAACTTATTTATAAATAATATTTGAAACTTTAAATTTTAAATAGGTAATAAAAATAGTTTAAATAAAGAAAATTAAAGTAACGGCCATACATGCTTTCGCGAAACCAGAATGAAATGGCATGTTGTTTCGTGTTCATTGAAAAAATTGAAAAGAAATAAATAATAGGGGAAATACGACAACAAGAATTCCACACATTTTTTTTTGAATTTGGTTGAACGATGAAAATGTGCTTTGACATATATTACCATTTTATCAAAAATGAGAACTTGATTGAAATAAATGTTTGTTCTTTTTTAAAATTATTTTTCACCGTTTTTTACATTAGGTTCTTTTAGAATTAATCTACAAAATTTCAAAAGTATCAAAAAATTTAATTTTCACTGCTTTTAACAAAATAAATACTATTTTTATGATTTAATAAACTAATTTCTTTAACGCGTTTTAGACAATGTTCAAAGTTGCTTCCAGAGAAACAATTTAACTCGCGCTAGGCTACTATGTAGCTCAACTAATCTAGCAAGAGATTTTCATCCTTTGAGTTGGCGCTTTTTACAACTTTAAAATTATTTTAGTCACAGCTCGTAGTCTGAGCTTGACGCTTATAACATTGCTCGCTAAGCACAAAGCTCCAAGCGAAAGATGGAAAATTGATAATGAAAAGATGTCAGAATTGAAAAAGTGTTCACATTGAAAAAGTTTTCAAACTTGAAGAATTTTTAAAAGTTCTATTAGGAAATTTTTTTTTAAACATTTCAATTATGAAAAATGTTCCTTTCAAAAAAAAATATTTATGACTTATTTAAGCTTTTTAATGTTTGTATTCAGTAGAATAATAATTATCATGAAAGAGATAATTTTTGAAAATCTATGAACCAATAATTCTATAATTCTGAAAACGAATTTTTATATTATTGATTGATGAATTAGATATTCCAAATATAAAAATATAATTTATAATTTGTGTCTTTTTATTAATATAAATCATCAATATGCACGTAAAACGATCCAGTTTTTTTATTGTTCGTTATACTTTTTTAAGTTTTGCGGTCTAACATATTACTTTTAAAAGTAAAGTTTGTCCGATCTGGTGTACGAAAAAATTCTTTAAAAACGATTGTACTTATATATTTTAAGTCTTAGAGTTTTTATTAAATATATTCAAAAACAGAAATGATTGAAATATTTACAAAAAAACGGATGATTTTTGCAATTTTTTTACTAATTTTGTGAGTTACACTAGTACTACATTTTTTCATTTTAGATCGCTATAACCATTTGTAGTTACTATTCTATTTCGATGTTCATATTATCAAAGTCGAGGTACGGCTTGGCTATAATTTATTTCGAATGGGAGCGTTCAATGTCGTAGTTTTTATTTGAAAATCGTTGACTATCCTTCATCTCATTAGTAGTTTTGACTGAGGAAACTAGAAAATATGTTGTATAAGGAAAAAATTCAGAACAAACTATGTAAAAACCAAAAGCGTCACGAGAGTCGCAATACAGAAAGTTGAGAAACGTCTCATTAAATATTAATTCTTTATATATAAACTGAGGTCAAAGAATATGTTAATCATAATGTAAGGCTTACAAAATTTAATAACTTGTTGAAAAAATCTTACATCCAGTATCACAGTATCAGTCATATTTTTAGAAAACAAGCTTTTTCATTATTACCAATCAAGTAAGTGGCTGGTTTTTCATTATTTATTGTAATACTTTCATAAATTCTTGTTTCAGAGTTTGTTCAAATTTTCCCTCTTTTTCCCAGGAATAGGGAATTCTTCATGTCATCTGAATGACTTGAAACTTTCTCGAGAGTGTCATAAATGTTCTACAGATGAGAAAGTAATATCTAAATTGAACATTATGACATTATTTCAGTTTTTAAAATCGATTCATTATAACGATTAAATTTTTTTTTCATTTACTCAGAAAAAAATATCAGAATGCACCTTCTCGGGATACATAAAAACTGAGATTTGCCAACAAAATAATCTTACATTCACTTTTCACACTAGGTTTATAATTTAATTCATTTTTAAATATACTCTAAATTATTTTCCCATTTTTATTATACCTCCTTGCTTAATGTTTTAACACTGTTTCAATTTTCAAACCCCCTACCAATCACCAAACCATCTGCAGCTGTCCTATGGCAGGCTATAGTGAGAAACACTTTTGGTTCTTTGAGTTGTGTTTTGGCATTGTGGCTGTATTGTCGTCTCTGGTGGTATATTTTAGGAAAAAACGTCTTGAAAAGTTACTCCAGGAAAAGGTGAACAAACAGATAGCTGCTGGGTCTTGACACTCTAAACCACTTCCAAGCTGTCAATTTTCCATCGTTCTTCACAACTTTTTTTACCGTTTTTATTTAATTTTATTTTTCATCATAACTGGGGCTTGTAAAGTAATTCCATATTTTGGCAAAAATTGTTCGTTCGATAGAATATTCCTTTATATTATTTGTTGAATAAAGTTACGAAAAAATCTAAAAGTTTTACAATAAAATAAAGAGATTATCACGAGGGAAATATTTTGTTATGAAAGCATCATGATGAAAACTGTTAGATACCTTGATAGTATAACAATAATGTACCGAGGGTAAATTAAAAAAAAATTCAAGTTGTTTTATTCAACGCTGGAGAAAAGGATTCTTTTGTAAATAAAATGCTTTTGATGCAGCCTCAACATCTTACGCCATGATGCGCCTATAATAATCCTTTTTTTTGTATATTGTTGCGGTATGGATTAAAAAAGGTGTTTACTGAAAGAAGCTTTTTGCTTATTGTGTTAGATGGCAACAACAGACTGACCAGATACAAAAAAATTTATTTATTTTATTTGTTCATACTCTTTATTAGATCAAGTCTAGACATACGCTGGAAATGTTACAGAACACGGCGAACAATCAAACTAAAGAAAGTAAAAATAAGACCACGAAAGCTGAATGTTATCAGTCATGAAAGTCAGCATTGGCGAAACAAAAAATAGTGAGAAAAAAGGTATTAATTGATCGGGCTGCCTCTTTCAGAGCTCAGACCTGGGTTCACCGGTTACACTTTACAGCGGGATGAGAAAACTTCGCAAAAAACTAATGCGTGGTTACAGATAGAGGAGAGAGAAAATGTTTTTTTAAAGGTTTTTCTATAATATTGCTTAGTTATGTATTACTGCTGCAAATCTTTAAATCATCAACCTAAGAAGTTGTTTTAAGTATTTATTGTGTATAGGAAAATATCCCCTGGTTTAGATATTTGCATTGGTACATGCATGTAAATTTTTTCTTTGATGTAGCAGAAGCCTCTGTATGTTGGGGTATATGAGTATGGTTTGATCTATAGCTTTAAATATCTCGTGCCAATTTTTTATTATATTTTTGTATAAAAATTTCAAATGGGAAAAGACTAATCTAATCCAATTTTTTTATTATAGTCTTTATTCAAGTAAATCCACACCAACGCTAGAAACGGTATTATAAATGGTGAACAATCAAAACGTTTTTTTATAGATATAGTCTTTATTGAGGCAAATCAAGACAAACGCTAGAAATGACGCAGAACATGGGGAACACTCAAAAATATTTAAAAAAATAATGAGTGTGATTACTTAGAAATTTTTTCAAATTTCAGCATATTTTTCTTTCATTTCCTATTGAATCAAATCCAGTCAGGCGATTTAAATAATTGTAATAATTCCTTTGTAGTTTGAATATAATAACTGAGTTAATCAATTTTATTCAATAGAATAAATAAATTTAAAATTAATTTTTTTGTAAACTGATGAAAATTAATTTTTACTTAGACACTAAATTTATTTAATTTCTCATTATTTGATTGTCTTTCTCTATGTATTAAAACCGGAAAATCTTGAATGCTAATAGATTTCCAAACGATTACTCGCTCTCGAGTCGTTGGTGGTTCGGTGGTTTTTGGTGGATCTATTAAAATCAGTTAAGATGCTGTGTTGTTTGAAGAAGTTAGTTTATCTGGCAATTTTCATAGCGATTGGTACATATGCGGTCAATTACTGGCTCGGTCGAAAAAGCTACATTTTCAAAGAAACTGATGTGACCAAAATCGGAAAGAAATATGTCGGTAAGTGATTTATTCATAATTAACTTAATTATGATTGTATAAATATATAGATTGCATCTTGCAAAATAAAATTTTTTCATTTGATTGAAACTGATAGCTACAAAACTATTTTTGTTCATCAAAACTTGCTAACGTAATTAGAGTTCAAAATGCATGATTCATTATGTTTTTCATGTATTAGAATATAAGGGAAGCGTTAAGCAGATGGTTGAAGCAATTCGCAAGGACTTCAAAGCACTCTACCCTGATAACATACTGCCAAAAGGTACGATAGATTTATTTATCAAGTTATTCTTTCACACATTTTCAAATCCTGGAGCGTCATCATTTGTTTATACATATTTCAGATGATGTAGAAATGTTCTTTTTTGGAATGGGTGGTTACAAGGGTGCAATGTTTGTGTACCATGCTTCTTTGACTGAGTATCTTGTTGTCTTTGGAACTCCCATGGAAAGTTCTGGATACTTTGGTGCGTAAAGAGTTTTCATGGGAATTTGAATAAGCATCAAGCCTTAGTTTAGCCAATCAGATTATTCAATAACCCATTAGTGAAGAATAATGTGTTTTTTTGCACAGTACGTCAGTGGGTGAATGAGACTGAAGTGGTCTTGAAAGGGGAAGGTTCTTTATGGAAGGATGGCACTACTACTGTTGCTAACTTCAAACCGGGTATTCATCACCACTTCCCAAAATTAAATATTTTATCTCCAGAGTAAAGTATTTATCCCTGATTCAAATTCGCATTTCACCACTAAAGGAAGTGTGTTGCATCATGAAGTGGCTATGGGGGGTGTGGTGAAATACAGTGCAGACTTTTGGATTTTGGGTTATGGCCGAGGCTTTGTGCCTGCAAACCTGCCATACTACTTTGCCACCATTCTTTTCCACTCACATGACTACAGCACCTGCTTCAGACTCATGACCTTCTATGCCAAGTGCATCTTCTACAACACCGTCTCCTACCTCACGTAGAGGCTGTCACAACTTGAAAGTGACAGCACTTGGTGACACTGATGTTCTTTCGTCACCCTCAATTTATATCGTCGTCACTAAGTTGATTATCAACACAAGATCGCTATATTAAAAAAAAAATTAAGACGTTCAGAATTATTAATTTACTTTTATTGGTAATCATGTTCCTGCCATGTAGGCTTGCCATGCTGTGGTTAGTGATTCTTTCAATGATGAATGGTCAAATCATGTTCTATCTATTTTTTCATAATTCAATGATAGTTAATTTTTCATTATTTTATATATTTTCTACATGTTTTTTTCTACCCTATTTAAGTTCCATGTTTGCATATTATGTCCACCTGGGTCAACACTGATTGACGAGAGTTTCAGTGTTTTACAAGTTGACCTGAATCACTTTTTTCAACAATTTGTATTCAAAAAATTAACAGACTTGTGACATCTTTTAGTCGGCATTAATTATTATTTCAAAAGCCGAGTATTCTCATGATTGAATCATTTTAATTCATCACATTTTTCAACTTCACCGCCGCCATTGCCGCTGGTTTAAAAGCATACATTTAACAATTCCATCTCATTTGTATGCCGTGTAGACATTGATTTATAACGTTTGCTTATTCGATATATTTGTATGATTTTTACTGTTCTCAAGCCATGTCGCATGATTCCCACAGCGTGTGTCCTCTTTGTTTATCGCCCTTACGTACATTAGTGTGTGTGTTTGAAGTTCCAATATAGTGACAATAAATTGTGAGATCCATAAAAGTTCGCATGCAAACTGTCATTGAGAATAAGTACAACATCTATCATAGTCTATAAGAATCCTTTCGGAACCTGTCAGTTGGCACCTTTCTACTGCTAATTAACACGCCGACCAAACTTTACAACTCCCAAAGATCACTCCTTGTACAACAAGTGACCATGGAAAGAAGCATAGTGGTGGAAGGGTGCGTTATGGAGTCCGTAAGAGTCAGGCAAATCAACCCACACCTCCTCTCCTGCCTTGAGACTCAAGATGCCAGTGTTCGAAGCTGATCCTGAACACCTCACCTCGCCCTTAATTGATTAGAAGTTTTTGTATGTGTGGTGCATTTAAGGTATAAGCTTACCAAAAATTTAAAAAAAAGATGTTTCGTATATATTGTGTATAATAAAAATGAAGTGAAAAAATTAAAGAAGCTTATGATAAATGTAATTTTATTATAAATATGATAAAAAATCTTGAATCAAAACTATATTATCCAACCTGAGGCCTCACGCCGTTCCAGCCACCACAACCAGAACTGTCGAAGGCAGAGAATACCCTCTTTCCGTTTGAGACCATGTGCAGCAACACGTCTTCTCCATCGCGACTGACTCCGTTCATCCCTGAGAAGGAAGGGAAAGGAATAATCAGACCGGCTGTTGTTTTAGGGTTAGAGTTTTCAATTTTTTAGTTATACCTTCGTAGCAAATACAGACAAATGCAGGAAATGTTACAACTTGGACAAAATACATGTTCAATGTTTTGTTGTTGCCTAGGTTGATTGGAACGGATCCAATGGATTTAGTTTTGAGCCATTCATGCATAAAGTCATGGAGCAACCACCCTCAATACCCACCGAACAAGTAGGTTCCGTTGACGGGAGCTGTGAACTTTCCGGTGCTGACATCATAACCTCCTCCCACGTTTGACAAGATGAAGTCAAACCTTTTGTGTTTTGACTTTTCGAAAATTTCTAAGGCTTTCGTCGATGAAATAAAAAAATTCGATATGTAACTTACTATATTGTTATTATTATTTTTTTTTTTTTAATAATTTTTTAAAATTTTTATATTACTATTTCGTGTAAGTATTCATTTAAGTTTTCATTGAAACGATGATCAAAATGTGTGTATAGACTATGAATAAAAAACTCCCATGTCCGTCATTCTTTCTGAGGTGCTTACTTGACAATCCGGTAGACGAGAGTTGAAGGAAGATCTGTCTCCATGGTGACGGAAAATGCAACCCTGTGGCCTGTGGCGTCAATACACTTTCCCGCTTCTCCTGGAGCACCTCTCTTGCCTGTGTTGGTGTTTAAAGCTACAATAGGGAAACTGTACAATAACTTTCCAATAATATTCACATTTACCTTTTCATGGGAAGAATAAAAAGGAAAAATAAAAGAAGGTTTTCGCGAAAGCGCGTATAGCCGTTACTATAATTTACTTTATTCAACCTATTTTCATTAACTATTTGAAATTTGAAGTTTCAAATATTAGTTATAAATAAATTATTTCATCTAAGAGTTATAGTTTTTGCCGATTGCGAAGATTTTGAAGATTTTTAAAAATCGCCAAATTCGCCATTTTCTCGTTTGAAATACAGACATTGTAGTGAAATCTTCAAAAGAAATTAAACAAGTTCCACATGTTCTCTTGACCTTATACCAACTCATATTTCTTAAGAACTTTCTTCCTTTTTCTATCCAATAATTCTTGTGCTAATTAGTCTCTCTAACTACAACAATCTTCCCTTCTACCTTAAAAAAATCTATTATTACACCAATAAGTTTCTGATTTCGCGAAAGCGTGTATAGCCATTACTTAAATTTACTTTATTTAAACTATTTTTATTAACTATTTTAAACTTAATGTTTCAGTTATTAGTAATAAATAAGTTAATTTATATAAGAGTTATAAATTTTGCTGATTGCGAAGATTTAGAAAAGGTTTTTAAGGTTGCCAATTCTATAATCCTCCCACCTGTCAAGTCTACGTCCCGTGATATGCGGAGACGAACGCACAATTACACCAAAACAATTTACTCCTCTTACCAAGACAAAACATTCCTTCCTCGTCTTCTCAATACTCAATAAGCTCATAATCCATTGTTCATCGTTTTTAATTTGAACTTTTTTCTTACTATTATCTTAATTGTCTTTTTTGCCGATTTTTGAGTTCAATGCTGACTTTTATGACTGATAACATTCTGTTTTCGTATATTTTAATGTTTTATTTTTTAGTTCCATTGTTTGCCGTGTTTTTGTAACATTTCCAGCTTATGTCTGGACTTGATCTAATAAAGACTAAAAAAAAAGAGAAAGAATAAAATAATTAAACGACGAAAAAGAAGCTGATGAAGATAAAAAAGATGAAAATCAGCCTAGTGTGTAAATCTGTTTTCCATTTATCACCCTTCTGAAACTGCTTATGCTACCTTGTTCTCCGGGTTCTCCAGGTCTTCCCGTTTTGCCAGTGAGCCCTGGAGGTCCTTGAACACCCTGTACGCCTTGCACGCCTTGAATTCCCTTCAAGTCGTATTGGAAGTCAGCAGTAAAAAAAGGAAAGAAACCTCTCTCCATATCTTTTCATATATATCAATCATTCTATATTCTATCTACTGAGGATTATTTTTAAATTGGCAAAAGTTCAAAGCTTTAATGGATTTCAAAAAAATCAAAAATGATTATTCAAACAAAATTATGCATCACTTATGAAATCCAAAATACATGTGTGATACCAGCCTGTAATCCAATAGGTCCAGAAGGTCCAACACACCAGTCAAGGTACCTTGGAGGTTTCTTCTGAAGGTCTCTGAGAGCTTTTACCGAAGCTCTATGCTTTGTATGAGTCTCCTTGCCGACTGCTTTCATGTCGCTCTTTCCCACTGAAGTCTCTTTGTACGTCTTGAAATTTTCCTTTCTGGCGTGGAACTGTCCGTCGTTTTCATTCTTGAACGCTTGTTCTTCCGGGCCACTTTTCTGGCTCAAAAAGTCCTTTCCCGAAATGTACATCGACATTTTATTTTTGTCTTTCTTCGCCACGAATCTTTCATCGATGGGATTGTTGTGCTTCTCAACACCTCCGTCACTCATTCTCACTTTGCCTTTCAGCCGGTGTTGGCTATGATGCAGGCTCAGATGCTGCAGTGACTGTACCAGCTGCCCATCAGCGTTTCCTCCAGCCACTTCATAGTTTCTTTTCTTAAAACTTTCTACTACACCGACCAGTCCACAAGACAACAACAACAGCCCAACTCCGATTGTCTTCATTTCGAAATGGCTCTTTCAATACTTCATCGGCTTTATATACGTATGCAAACATATCCTATACGATCTCACGTGTTTTGCGTGTATGCGCTGGTAAAAGCAACTATTTGTCCTTTTCAGCTACGTAATTATCCCACAAGTCACGTGTCGAGGAAATTAAAGCCATTAACGGAGCAGGAATTTTCCCTAAATAAGAATTATGTTTGCTATTTTTCAGCTGCTTTCTGACTTTTTATTATTCATCTTCACGAAGCTCACTTTTGATCTTCTAGACTAATGTTTTTTTTATAAAAATTAAAAATGTATTTTTTACATATTTTCACTAGAAGTTTAACCGCACAGGTTCCGTAAAAAACGACTAATCGTTTTGCCGCTCGTTTAATTGCTTTGACACGCCTATTTTTTGGTGACCCCAACTTTTGAACAAGTTTTTTTCTTCACATTCTACGTAAAAAAAGTACTTGTATTTTTTCGTACTGATAGTTGTTAACTAGTGCGAATTTTTATTTGATTTCAAAAGATTAGCTTTTGTAAAATAATTTTCATCTAGGTGCTTAAACATCAAACATTTCAAAGGTGCTCCGCAGTTCCAAACGACGCCTGGGGAAATGAAAAAAACAAACCAGTTTAAAACTGAAAAAAAAATTTTTGGCTTGAGAAAAAACTTCTCGAGTAAAATTTTTTTTGCTAGCTGGAATTAGCTCGAAAACTCTTCCCAGAGTAATCAATTTTTTAACAACTCTGTCACGTCTGTCCATATTCTAATTATCAGCTTACCTTCAAACCCAATTAGGCACGAAAAGGTTTTTGAAACAATAAGAAAACTATCTTTTTGCACGTTAGCTTTCGAAAGTTCTACTTTTAATAATGTTTTCACTTTTTTTAATTTATCAAAAAAATATGCATTTTTAATTATGAAAAATTTTACTATCAAAAACTTCCGTATCGTATTAAAATTCATGAGTTCAGCATTGCGTTTCAATCTCAGTAAAAGAAGACTAAACTACAAAAATCAAGCTTCATTCAATTCCCAAAAAAGACTTATTCTACAAATCTCAAACCGGGTTATTTGGGGAAATAAAAAACAAACAAGAAGAAAAAAAACAAGAAGTTCACAACATCAGCGACACACAAGAATGAGATACAAAGGTCTCTGGTGGAAGACTGAATTTTAATGTGGTCACTAAAGCGAAACTCAACAACGATCTCTTTATGACCGTGAGTTGTGAAAATCGTGTATATTTGTGCTTGTATATACGTATAAAATACAACAACAATGTATTAGCTATATTGTATGTGTTTTAATGGGTTTTGTGGGTTTTTTCTAATTCGATTTTTGAGGTTTGCAATAGCTCAAAGAATGGGTGGCTATAGTATTTTGGAATTAAAAGATAAGAATTCATATATGACTTTTTTCACTTCTATTTGTGTATGTTCTTTCTTTATTTTAAACAACATCATCTCCAAGTTCACCAGCTTCTGCACATGCGCACGCTACCTCCAAATAGGCACAACCGCACGCACAAGGTCACTCTCCACTGACCCATCGCATCAAGCCTCATTCCCCGCCCCTCAAGACCTCAAGATGTGTTTCCGGTCTATCTAATGGCCACAGAGCGCAAGAAAGATGGCGAGAAATGACTTTGCATATGAGTGTTGAAATGCAGCGGCATTGTTCAAATAATTTATGGCCGTAATAAGAGGAATCTAATGACCGCGAGGTGTTTTTGTGATTTTCAAGTACGTGCTGCTATATTTATACTTATATTAACAATATAATGTGACATCTATTATATATCTACCCTTTCGAAGTTGAAACTTTTAAAGTTCGAGAATATATTTGTGACTGGAAGGTTTTGTGGTTGCGCTAAAAAAGAATGTGAAAAAAACTTGAACTTTTGAAATGCGTTTATTTAAGAGCTCGTCAAAATATTCGGATGACCTTGTGTCTATAGTTCAATGTCATGAAGTAACAACAACCACAACAATTTTTAATAATTCCCACAGAGGAAAAAAAACGACGATTTATGAATAAAAGATTATTTCTTCTTGATTTAACTCAAGTGTAATTTACATAAACTTACTTTATAAATAAGTGGCCTCGAAACTCTACTATAATAATATTCGTATTTGAATTGGATTGTGTTGTATTGTGTTGTAAATACATCGAAAAGACATTAAGCATACACATATTAAGCTCAATCAAGAAGTTTAATGAATAATTGTCGAGTATGTTGAATTGGGAAATCAATTAACGTGCATGTTGACGATGTAAGTCTGGTTGATGTGGTTGTGCTCGATAAAGCTGTATTGGCAAGGGGGAGGGTGCTTATCATGGGAAGACATGAGGTTGCTTTCACCATAAAAGTGGGGTTGGAAGGAAGCGCTCTGATCGGGGAAGGATGGAGGGTAGAGGCTGTCTTTGTTGAAGAATGTCTTTTCCCTTTTAGAACAAAATGGTTCTTTGTACCTTTGATAAACCTCTTTGTATACCTGAGGCGCCATTTTATACGTCGGTTCTTTGAGCTCTTTGAGGTGGTTTGTTTCTGTGTTGGAGTTGTTAGTGGTAGTGACATTGTTGTTGGCGTTGTTGGCGGTGTTGATGGTGTTGTTAGTGCTGTTGTCAACATTGCTGCCGAGGTTGTTGTTTGTGTATTTAACGTCCCATTCCGAACAAAGCGCAGGCGGGTTTGTGAAATCGTTTTTGAATGTGTTGTTAGTAATGTTATCGTCAGGTGGTCCGTGAAAGGCTTTGTGACTAATGTTGTTGTTGTTGTATTTGAAGTTTTTATTATTGTTGTCATTGCTGGCTGGTTGCATCAAGTGTTGAATGCACTGTTGTTCAATGGGCTGGAAAAAAGTGCAATGAGTTAGTTGGTGTGGCTGGAGATTTGAGATTTGTTGATTTGAAAATTGTTGTTGTATTGGTTGTTGCTGTTGTTGTTGGAACTGTTGCGAGTATTTATTCTGAAAAGAAAGTTGTTGAGTGAAATTGTTTTCGCTGTGTTGTTGATGTTTACAGTCACTATGGAAAAGGGTGTTATCATTGTTGCTGTTCAGAAACTGGTTGAAGTGCGGATGGTAATCGAACGAATGGTAGTGGTAGTAATGTGGCTGGAAATCGTTGTGATAGTTTCGTTTGAACTGGTAGTCAATGAAGTCGTTGGTGCACAAACCAGGAGTCATGCGTTTCAACTTTTGGCGGCGGTTACAGAACCATACCCTGACCACCTCCTTCTCTAGGTGCAACTTATCAGCCAGCATGGAAATGTCTTGTGTCTGTGGCTTGGGCTGTTGTCTGAAGTGTGCTTCCAGACGGTTTTTTGTTTGCAACTCAATTGAAGTTCGTTTCTTCCTCTTTCTGCTTACACAAACTCCATTGT
Organism: Branchellion lobata; assembly: GCA_947562095.1. Classification (NCBI taxonomy): domain Eukaryota; kingdom Metazoa; phylum Annelida; class Clitellata; order Hirudinida; family Piscicolidae; genus Branchellion; species Branchellion lobata. The sequence goes on along the minus strand of OX387249.1, from coordinate 5,037,036 downwards.
CGTAGCTCTCGCTGCAGCTGCTGCTGCTCTCGTGTCGCACAAAGCGTTCGCAAGGAGCCGCCTCTGTAGGAGAAGCGACGTCGTAGCAGAAGGTGTTGTCGCTCATGCTGTTCGACTCGGTCTCGTTGAGCCACCTGTTGAGCAGCGGCTGCAGCTTGCACATGTTCTTGAAACTCAGCTGCAAAGCCTCGAAGCGGCAAATGGTCGTTTGCGAAAAAACGTTACCATAAAGCGTTCCCAGTGCCAGACCAACGTCTGCCTGCGTGAATCCAAGCTTGATTCTACGCTGCTTGAAATGCCTTGAAAAAACCTCCAAGTCTTCAGATGTGGACATGCTTTCTGACGGCTTCTTTGGGAGCTTTTGAATGAAATTGATACAAAATTCAATTTTATCGAAGGCTAAGTTTTTTGAGAAAGTATTTTTCAACTATTTCTTCAGAAATAGTCGAAAAACTGTTCACATGACGCTTTTAAAGAATGTTTAATCATCGAATATGTCACGTCAAATTATTTTGATTGGACGCTCGGTATGATTGGCGGTCCTTAGGCTCCGCCCACAACCTTTTGAATATAAAACTGGACGAAAATGTTAGGAGACGATTTATTGAAAACCAATAAAAGCTTCATTTTCAAAAGTTAAAACTGGTAAAAAGGATAATTTAATCTCGGTAAAAAGGGACTCAATTGAACAAGATTGAAATAAACGATAACCGTTTGAAAATTGTATAAATACAAGGTATGCAATTCAATAACTTCATGCAATCAACCTAATGGCCACATTGAGACTTAATATTAATTTTATTGTAACAAAGCTTCCTGACTGAACACAACATCGATGAGGGATCTCCGAAGACGCCTCATTTGGTAGCTTGGGAGTCGCTAGGAGATGAGTGGCAATCAGTTGCCGTCTCTTTTGATTCTTTACTCGCTGCCGAATCTTCAGCAGTTGTTACTGACGTCCCAGCTATCGTAGCCGATGCCTCAGTGGCTTTTGCTGTATTATCAGCTGTTGTTACTTCCTTGCCCACTCCAGCTTTGCTTTCTTCGATTATCGCCTTACCTTTAACCAGCGGAGCTCCCTCAAAGGGAGTCGAAATGTCTGGAAGGGAGATTTTAAAAGTATTCGAAAAGTGAAAGTTAAAAATAATTTTAAAAAAATTTATCAATAAAAAAAATGAAACCAAAATCTAGTCCTTTGGAACTTACTCTATTTCAAATGCATAAACTTAAATATTTGGAAAACTAAAATATCCTTCTGGTATTTCTGCCTTTTGTATCATGATTTTATCTTTACTTTAAACTTTATCATTCGTAGTTCGTAGCAGAGCGCTCTCGAAGAATTTATAATCAACGCTAGACCAAATTTTTGATTAGATTAGATTAAATTCTTGAAAAATATTTAAAAAAAACGAAGAATTGAATTTTTTTAAATCCTTCACAGTTTTTGCGTTCAGTCTGCAGCGCTCGGCATAGCTCCTCAAGGCGCTTGTACTTCTGATTCAACAACAACACCTCTTTCTGATGCAAGACTTTCTGTGGTGGAAGATGATGGAATGGTGTGGAATGATTGGCATGGTGAGATGACGGTGGATGGCGGCATGGTTTTGGAATGGTGGCGCTGTTGTGAAGTGTGGGAGAAGGTGGCAACAAGATTAAAATGATGCAAGCAACATGAACCTCTTCAACCATCAGCAAAAGGTTCTTGTTGCTAGTTTCAAACTTCTGTTTCCACAACGCCGCTTCCTTATCCATCTTTTTCGTCTTCTTCGTCATCTGAACGTGTGCGCGCGCGCGCGTGTGTGTGTGTGTGTGTGTGTGTGTGTGTGTGTGTGTGTGTGTGTGTGTGTGTGTGTGTGTATCCGGATGTGTGTGCAAATTAAGTTAAACGTGTGTGGATGTGAATAAGATAATAATTTCAAAAATTAATCTTCATGAAGCAGACTGGAAAACAAACCTTTTCCATTTCGCTCTTGAACTGGTTGAAGACCTCGTTGCTCTTGGAGAGGGTAGACTGGAACTCATCATACTTCTCCGTGTATGCCTCCACTTGCGCCTGTGGTGACGGTGGAGAAATAAATAATGAAAAAGTTGAATAATAGTGACAATAATAATAATAATTATTATTATTGTTTTATTGATGATTCTTTTCACCTTGTACTGCTTCTCTTGGGCCTCCATCAGGGAAATCTTCTTGTGTGATACCATGGCATCCTGCAACAACTGTGAAAAGTAATAACAATTATTATTATTATTATTGATAATATTATTATTATGTTAATTATTGCTATTTTATTTTCAAGGTGTCAAAAAAAAGGTCGAGGGATATATTCCATTCCTTACAATCTCCAGTTTCCACTTCGTTATAATCATCTCTCTATACACCCTCATCATACTCTACCCTTCAAAACTCCACTTCACCAAAATCTACCCTCTTAATCTCCCCATCCGAACATTCCTCCTTTCCAACCTTTTGTTTCTCCTGCAGGTACTTTTCCTTCTCCTCGGTGAACTGTAAGGACGCCTGTTGCAGCTTGGCGTCAAAGAGCTGACCTTCTATGTCCTTCGTCTTCAGCACCTTGTCTATGTGCTGGCAGGGGTTTGTGAACTAACTTGTAATTTGGAAGTTGAGTTGGAAATTGGAAGTTTAGTTGGAGATTTACATGGAGATTTAGTACCTCCCTCTCAACCCTTCACATACACTCATCTTACATCCACTTAACTCCATCTAAACATCCACTCATCCACTCATCCAATCTCCCTCCATCCACTTTCCCTCCATCCAATTATCCTTCATCCACTCATCCCTATCGTTCATTGTCAATCTCCCAACCACTGTTCCAGGCCAGCTCACCCACCTGTTCTCGGATTTCATACTTGCCACAGAGTTCCTTGAGTTTGGCAGCCAGTTGTTGGTTCTCTTCCCTCAATGTTCCATTGCGTTCATGGTGCTCATTCATCTGCTGTTGAATCTCAGAAATGGTGGTCTGTGGGGAAAGTTGTGTGGTGTTTGTTGAAGGTTATGCATTGTATTGAATGAGTTTGTGTGTTGAATGAAGTTTTATGTTGGCTTGTCTAAAAAGGTTGTATGATATGTAGGAAGAAATTTGTGAGAAAGAATTATGGGTTGAGATCGACAATAATATTTCGTTTATTTTTTGTGAAATAAGAACCTAATGAATCCTTTTTAATAACCTGAAACTTTGTAGAAATCTCCTTCCTCTTTTCATCATCATCTTTTGCTCTTGTCATACTTGCTTCCTGAGCATTGCCAAGGTGAAAAAAATAAAAAAATTAGAAGCTCAAACTTCAAAACATATTAGCATGAACATTAAATTATGAAAACAAATTATATATGATAACATCAATTATTTACTCAAGTAATTAAGAATTCAATGTTAACCTTGATAACTTTGTTTTGTTTCTGAAGTTCTCGACACAAACTTTCTAATTTACTCCGAGACAAGACTGCTTTACTGTGTTCATTCTGCAATTGCTCCTTTTCACGTTGTAACTGTATTGGAATTTCACATTATCTTATAATTATTATTAGAAAAACATTATTTAAAAAAAATTAACTTTCACAGTGACCTGAGTGAGAGACTTCTGAAAATTCTTGACGTTGTTGGTGGCTGTCTTATTCTCTTCAAGAACCTCCGCATACTTCTTGCATAATGCATGTAGCTTTTCCTCAGTAGTAGGAAAGCTTTGAAGAGATTTTAAAACTTGCTCTGTTTTAAAATTTCATTTTCATGTAAGCATTTTATCTTAAATTTTTGTTGAATACTCATTGACTTGTAACGCACCGACGCCTTTCTCTTCTCTTTTTTTATTCTTTTTTTTCCCAATATCAGAATCTATTACACTTTCAATAACTTCTGTTGAAACCTGTTGATTTTCTTCTACACTCATTTTCTGTAATTGATAATATGGAAGTATAGCAATTAAGTGATTTGAAGATCATGCGTAAAATAAAAAAACAACAACGTGCAAATGTATTATTGCTATTATAAAGCTTCAAATAATTTTCTCATGATTTGAAACTAAACCTGATTGTGTATTGAATAAGGCTTTACAAAAGTATATACTTTCAGATAAAACGAGAACAAGGGATGAAAAAAAACTGTGAAAAGAAAGTTAGCAACGAAACCTCATTTTAAATACATCAGAGCCGAAGCGTTGTAAAATACTAACTGAAGATTGCCTAAGCGTTCAAAATAAGTATCAATCAGACTTCAAAAATTCCATGACAAGAAAACAGAGTTAAACAGCACGTTTTACTAATTTAGTAAGTAGTTATAGTTTAACCAGTTATTTCTTTTATTCTAACTTAATCAAATCATTTGTATAGCGCTTATCCTGTTCAAGAGCGCTCTGCTACGAACTATTTAAAATAAAAGTTTCAAAGGTTTTACGACATTAGAGTAGAAAAGTACTAGAGGTGAGATTGGGGGAAAGAGAGTTCCATAGAAAGGGCCAACAGTAGGAAAGTGCAGATTTAGCATAAGTATTGATGGAAGGTATTTTGAAAAAATGAGAATAAGTAGAAGACCTCAGTTTCTCACAAGAAAGCAACTTAAAAAGATCAGCTAAGTAGGTAAGTAAGTGATTATTTTTTATTTTAAACATGAGAGTGCAGATTTTGAAAACTGACCTTTTTTTAAGAGGCAACCAGTGTAGAAAAATAAGGGTAGGAGCAAGACGAGAGAATTGATGGGTGCCAGAAACTAAGCGGGCAGTGCTATTAAAAGCTTTGGTGAGAGGGTGTAGTGTGGTCTCTGGAAGTCCATAGTATAAATAGTTAAAATAGTCAAAGCGGGACAAAATAAGCGAAGAAACTAGTAGTTTGAGGGTTTGATTTTCTAGGAAAAGTTTCAGTTGCTTGATACGGCAAAGCTGAAAAAAAGATAATCTAGCTGCAGATTTTATTTGTGGTATGAGAGAAAGTGAAGAATCAAAGGTGAAACCTAAACTATGAATGATGGAAGAAGGAGCGAGTGAAGGGTTAGATGAAATAGTATCAGAAGGAAGAGATTCAATAAGGCGAGAAGACTTGCTAAAATTTATGAAAATCAAATTTTGAGGGATTGAGTTCGAGGAACATAGAATCACTCCAAGAGATTATTTTACCAATACAAAAATACATTTTAGAAATAGAAGATGATAATTCATATTAAGGAAATAAAGTAAAGATGTATGAGTCATCAGCATAATGTTGACTCTGATGAGAAAATGATGAGGTAATTTTTGGGAGTTCAAAAGTATAAAAAAATAAAAAAAAGAGAACCAAGAACAGAACCCTGAGGAACACCAAATGGGAAAGAGGAAAGAGTAGAATGAGAGTTGTTTATAGAAACTACAGAAATCCTGTTGGAGAGGTGAAAGAAAATCTATTTAAGACAAAAGCCAAAAATTCCAAAAAAGTTTCAAGTTGCTGAATTAGTAAGGAGTGGTCGACAGTGTCGAAAACAGAAGAAAAATCCAAGCAAAGAAGGAGGGAGATATTACCCTTGTACCGGAAAGTAAAGAATCATTATATATTTTCAAAAGTGAGGTCTCAGTACTGTGAAAAGGACGAAAACCAGACTGAGTAGAAGGGAGCAGATTGTTAGGCTCAAAAAAAGGGAAAAGCTGAAAATAGGCAACCTTTTCCAGAATTTTAGAAATAAAAGAAAGATTAGATATAGGCCTATAGTTTGTTGGTAGAGAAGGATCTAGAGAGAATTTTTCAATTATTGGTGTAATAAAAGATTTTTTTAAGGTAGAAGAGAAGATTGCTGTAGTTAGAAAGATTAATTAGCTCAAGAATTATTGGATAGAAAAAAGAAGAAAGTTTTTTGAAATATGAGTTGGTATAAGGTCAAAAGAACATGTGGGAGAGGACATTGAATTGATTATATTAGTTAATTAAGAAAGTTTTATTGGGTAAAAGCCATTAAGAGAAGCATCACAGAGTTTTGTAAAAATAGGAGAAGATGAATTATCATTTCTAGAAGAAAAAACTTTGTTAGACATGGTGTCTTGGAAAAGCTGTGGAAGAAAAAGAAGGAGGTGGAGAGTTTTTATACAATAATCTAGAAAGGGAGCCCCATTAAGACTTGGAGGATGAGGCAGATTTTATGGAGTCAATGAGAAAGGACGAATTCTTAGAGTAGAGAAGACTTCTATAAAATGATAACTCATTCTGCCATTTGTTACATGAGGCTGTAGAACGATCTGCCAGGTAGAGTCGTTCAAGCTTCCGAACAGTCCTTTTGGCAGAAAAGCATTGGCTATTAAATCAAGGAGCCTTAAAAGAAGAGAGGCGAAAAGAGGAAGTCTTTGTGGGGAGAACAGCATCAAGACTTTCAAGAAGAGAATCATTGAAGGCTGTTAGAAAAAGATTGGAGTCAGAGAAAGAAGGAGGATTAAAGGAAGACTGAGAGAAAGAATTTATGAAAGAATTTTTATTAAATTTTGACCAAGGCATTTTATTAATTTTAAAGTGCAAGATTGGAAAAGATGGAATAGTGAAAGAGGAATTAATAAGAGAGTGGTCAGAAAATGTAACAGATTCAGCAGTGATGGGTGGTTTAGTGAAAGAATTATATGATCAAAAGTGTTCCCAACAGTGTGTTGGAAAGTTAGCATGTTGGGTAAGATTGAAAAGATAAAAATAGTATCTTGTTACAAAGAATAAAGATTTAATTTATTATTATGAATAATTTTAAAATAACCCAAAATAAAAAAAGGGGATAAATGCATATAAAGAGTCTCAGTTAAAACTGAAAACTCTTCAAGGAAAAGTGGGAGGGAGGAAGAAGGAGGCCTATGAATTAGTGCAATAACAAAAGTGAAATTAGAAGGAGATTTGAACGATGAAAATATACATTCGAAAGTAGAGTGAGAAGGATAGTGAATGTTAGAAGCAGAAAAGGTAGATTTATAGAACAAAGAAATGCCACCATAAGAAAAGTGAGAAGAAGAAAAAGGTTTTTTTGAAGACTTAGCCAATTCAATAAAGGAGTAAGATGAAGGAGAAGCAGAAAGTAAAGAGGGTGAAGTGGCATCTTCATGCCATGTCTCAGTTAAGCCTAAAAAATCTATAGAGGAAGTTAGAAGATTAAAAATGTGTAGATTTATTGTTAAGTGACCTGATGTTCAATAAAGAAAGGTTTAGTTCGTTATTATAATTTAAAAGAGTCGGGTAAAAAAGCGGTTTTGTTAATTTACTTTTAGGTTTTTTGTGAGAATTATTATTTTGAAGAAAACGGAACCTACGTTTAGAATTTAGTAAGTTTAGATGAAAAAATCTACGTCTAAGAAGGCGAGGTGGGCGAAAGGGAACAGAAGAAAGATTCCGAAGAATGTCGAGAGAATAATTCATTGGAAATTTTAATAAAAAATATATATTCTAAACCAGTACTTGAATCTGAAAATGATGGAATATAAAAAAAGTGTAACCTACAGTTTTCGTCCAAATTACATGTTTTAAAACAGTTCGTAGCTAAAACAGGCGTTAGTCACGCTGCTAACCAAAAGTTTGTTTTTGTGTATTTTTGTTTTGGTTGTTGTTGTTGTGGCTGTTGTAAGGTTGGTTGTGTGGTTTTTGAAGTTTTTGTTTTGTGTGTGATTGTGGGGGTGTAGCTGCGGTGGGGGCCTGACCAAGGTGGGGGTGGTGGTATAAGGAGGGTGAAAGGTAGAGGGTAGAATTTATTAATAATGAATAATGATCACACTGGTTACTTATTTTATCATAAAAATAATAATTCTGCTCGAGAAAAAATATTACATCATTTAAAAAACAAATCAAGACAGAGGTTTTACTAAAAGAATGGTGAGTTGGCAATACTTCCTAAAGGAAAAAAATGAATGGATAAGGGCCATAATCGGAAAAACTCTGAAAGATAAAGGACTGACATGATAGGAGCTAACAAACATGAAATTGTTTTAAATCCCATCAAACCAGCAACTTGTGCATTTAAGGCAAAATTGAAAAATTAGAAAAAAGAAGAAAAAGTTCATTTAATATTATTCAGCAAAATTAATAACTCTTCGTTTACAGAATGAGAAAACAATTTTGAAGTTATTTGTTTCTAGTTGCTCAAGCAATTATTCACGTTATCACTCCTTTCTTGTACATATGAGTGCAATGATAAACTAATTTAAAAAGCAATCGGATTTGAGCAAAAACAGAATAAAATATTAAAGTTCAAAAATCTAATTTATAAATTCTTTTTTTCTGCGTCACTAGTTTGTTCGCAAATATGTTTATAAAGCTTTTGTTATATTGAAAACACTTGATTTACGTTTAAGCGCACACACACACGCATGCAAAATTGAAGAACATCTTTCTTCGAGTTTTCTGTCGGTGCTATCTTATCAATTACAGCAACGTTCATTCTATCTACATATGCGTCTGAGAAGTCTACATCGGTTGCCCATCATGGACGAAATGAAGGATGTTATACAGAGTGAAGTTGTCTATTACAGACCCGCCTATAACCAAAAGCTTTATGGGCGCCATCAACCTCCCACCTCTCAAAGCCACGGTCCGTGTGAATGTTTGAAAGTGTGGCAAAAGAAAATAAAAAAAAAAGAAAATAATTTATTTCTATAGGATCTAAATTTTTAAAAGGCGAAAAGGTAGATATAAGCCATTCAAGCAATATTTTACATTTTTCAAGGTCTTTTGACCCTACTAATCAGTGTCTTCGCAACCTTTGTACTCTTTTGCGCCTTCATACTCTTTTGGAGAATAGTTAGAAGGTAAACTTCTTTATTTGTTTGACTATCATGATGAGTTCACACCTTCAAACTTCCATTTTTCTGTCCCATCTAAGATTACAAATATAGATAAAACTAACGGCCATAAATCTTCAACCGCAGAAAGATGCTGGTCTTCTATACCACTCCCACCAAGAGTTATTCCTTAATCAGCACAGCCAACGATGATGAAGATGAAGAAAAAGATATTGGTGGATATGATAATGATAGTGAACTCACGTCTATCAATTCTCTCCACAACCAAAACACTGCTCAGCAGCTTTACCACCAGAGCATTGTTGAAGTTCCCAGCGACTATTCCAAAGACTCTTTTAATAAAGCCAAACTACAAATTATCCATCGAAACAATCACCAAAACGTCCACCAAAACGTCCACCAAAACGTCCACCAAAAAATCCATCATAGCACCCACCAAAATAACCACCAAAACAGCAACCAAAATCAACTATCTACCACGCAAAGCGTTATCATCCCTGCTGTGATTGCAGAAATTTCTTTGCTCAGTAGTGACAGTTCTAATAGCATAGGCGTTAGTGGTAGTGACAGCAATACGGACAGTATGAGAAGTTGTAGTAGCAGTAGGGGTAGCGAGATGGAGTTACTGTCGAGGTCTCGGGAAGGTGTTTCATGCATCGAAGGAGAAGGAGAAGGAGATCATGGGAGGATGAGTCGAAAGAAACACGCGAGTATAAAAACAGCAAATACTGGCGTAGTTGGGAAATTTGTGAAAATGATGAAGAGATTGCTCAATGGAGGAGTGTTGAAGCACAAAAGAATTCTGAATCAAATGAAAGGTTCAAATGGTAATGGTATGTGTTGAGTACACAGGGGCATCAATGCATCCGTGTTAATGCATTCTTCACTAAAGGGGTTAATGTTCCCATATAACTTTCGTGTCCGCATGGGATTAATTATACATTGTAGGAAAGGTTATGATACACTCATGAATTTAAAATATTTTGAATTTGAAAAATTTTTAATATGAAACTAATTCTATTAGATTAAATTTTATATTTTTAGAATGAAAAGTTTTTTCAACTTATTCTCACAGACTTAGAAAATGTAGAAAGAGAAGGAGAGGAGGAGGAGGAAGAAGAAAAAGGCGTCAAGAACGGTTCGGGGAATTTTCTAAAAAAACAAAAAAAACCTCCAGTTAATTCTGTTGTTTTGAATGTAAAAATGAAAAAAGTTTCATACACAAAATCCACTTTTAACCAAATAGGGGGTGGTGATGATGACGATGAGACAGGTGCTGGTGTTGAAGTGAGTGACAATGGTGTTGAAGGAGACAGGTGTGGCGATGAAGAAGTCAAGCCCGAAAGAAATGGTGGTACTTGTCACCACGACGTCAGCAACGTTGGTAACGGTCTTTTTGAATGGCTGGATTTTCAAATCAATGGTAATGAAACAATGCCAGAGAAGCAAAGAGTTATCAGAAAAGAGGAAAAAGTAGAAGAAGAAGAAAATGAAAAAAAAGAGAAGAAAGAAGAAGAAGAAGAAGAAGAAGAAGAAGAAGAAGAAGAAGAAGAAGAAGAAGAAGAAGAAGAAGAAGAAGAAGAAGAAGAAGAAGAAGAAGAAGAAGAAGAAGAAGAAGAAGAAGAAGAAGAAGAAGAAGAAGAAGAAGAAGAAGAAGAAGAAGAAGAAGAAGAAGAAGAAGAAGAAGAAGAAGAAGAAGAAGAAGAAGAAGAAGAAGAAGAAGAAGAAGAAGAAGAAGAAGAAGAAGAAGAAGAAGAAGAAGAAGAAGAAGAAGAAGAAAATGAAGAAGAAAAAGAAGAGGAAGAAGAAAACGATGTAAATGGAAATGATTTGACTGGGATCTCAAATGACGCTTTCGAAGCTGATGAGAAAATCGATTTAACAAACGTTACATGAGTAGGTTTGAAGTAGGGTGACGCACCTGTGTGTGTCGCTGTTGGTGTGGGTGAGGCGAAGGGTATGGATGTGAAAGAGCTTGGTGAAAAATATATTTAAAAAAAAAAGAAAAATATAAATGAATGATTGAACAAAAGAGTGGAAGGATGTTGAGAGTTAGTTGATTAAGATAATAGACACAACTTGTTTGATAGTTAAAAAAACTGAACTTTATACGTCTACTTTGTTTGAAACAAACGTATGCACATACACAAGTAAACACACATACCAGCCTAAAACTACAATTTATGTTGGATAACGTTGAATACCAGGACATTCGGGCCATACAGTTTACATATCAAGTTGCTTGTTTCAGCTATTATTTAATTTCAAATTATTCAGACCCCAAACCCTTTCGATCCTTCTCACGAACGTGAGTAGGGTTCTAAACCATGGTCTGAATTACTTATAGAGTATTCACACAAGTGTTTTGGTTTACAATGCGTGCATATATGAATAAGTACATACAAGTTTGGGTATATACACACACTGAGTCTATTGGATGAACCTTCTGTGTCTAGAATGTATTCAAAAGATATATAAAGAAAATACAGAAAAACGTTGAATTTTATATAGACAAAAAGATATATACTATATGAGTCGGAATATATGCAAACCTAGCGCGTATACGTGAATATAATCACGCATATAAAACCGCAAGGAAATATCCCTTATCCTTTGTTCGGTTTGATGTGTACTGCGCTTGCTCTGTAGCAGTTCAGAAGTTGAATCACTGGGTATTTAAAAGTATCGATTGTAGTTCTGAAGAGTTGCTGTAGAGTCTTGTGTTTTTGTGGATTTGTACAGTGTGGGATATTGGCATGTTGGATATTCAAGTGGTGACATTACGGCAAAGGCAAAGGATGTGGCGCGACACTGATCATTTTGTTAAGAAAGTAACTGAATTAAATGAGAAGGCTGCTACTCTAAGAGATTGAAAAAGAAATGGCTGAATGAGTGATGAATTTGGCCCCGATAAGCTTACTGGCGTTTTAAACAAAAGATAGTAACAATTTGAAGAAACTAGCACACGGATTTTGTAAAGAGTCCGTTAAAGTTTTTGAGTTTACTGTATTGTGCGAGTGAGCCACTAGATGTTTTCAATTAAACTTTCAAACTCGGGCCGGTAAACATGCCAACTGAATGGAGAAGGGCGAAAAGAAAAAAATATTGATAACTGTTGAAAATATCAAAACTGGTGGTGTAGGGCAAAAATACTACTAATAATAAGAAAAGAATTTTGCATTACTACTCGTACTGCTAATACTATTGTTACTGCTACTATTATTACTATTACGATTACTACGACAGTAACTAAGTTTATCCTGCAACTTAAACTACTATTACTACTGCTGCTGCTACTAACACTTCTACTATTATTATTACTACTACTACTACTACTACTACTACTACTACTACTACTACTACTACTACTACTACTAATAATAATAATAATAATAATAATAATAATTATTATTATTACAAATAATAATATTAATAATAGTAAAAGTGGTTTTGTGAAAGTTTTGTTTCCACGGAAATGCAGCATGGATTATTACGAGATGAAAATGGAGGTGTTGGAGGAAGACACCAAGATATACGAAACTTTCAGACGCTTCAACAAAAACAATGACTACATAAATACTAATACTACTATTACTCTTACTAATAATAGTGAGAACACTAATGACAATAGTAATATTATTACTAATACTACTAACGACGAAAAAAACATCTTTACAAACAACAACAAAAGTATAAACAACAACAATGTTTGCCTCGCCAGTACTGAAGAACTCCGGGAAGCTAACGGCAAAAAAAACAGTGGTGAAATTGTTACAAGGACTCATAAAATTCTTTCAAACGACAGATGTCGCCTCAGTTCTCCGAAGCAGTGGTGTCAAAATTCAAAAAAGGGTGATGAAAAGATGCATGAAAAAGTGGAAATTAAAAGCAACAAAACCCATCTGGACGGCCTGTGTGACAACCACTCCAACTCTATAGACATCCTCAACAACAACCATAATAACAACAACATTGATAAAAACAACAGTAATATTAATAAACATGGTAACATTCAAAACAACACCAATAACCAACATACTAACGAAATCAAAAACAAAAATAATCTACACAGTAACAACGTTAACATCAAGAAACACAGAATAAACAACAAGCAACAACACAACATCAAACAACTGCAACACCACAACAAAATCAATAACGAAAATAACTCTTGCTTGAACCTCATTTACAGCCCTCTTTCTATCGTCAGCTCCATCAACGATGAGGAAGAAAACGATGACGATGAAGGTGCTGATGATTATGACGTTGTGTACGTTGAAAAAATAAAGGAAATTTCAAAAGAATCTGAAAAATTCTTCAATGGCGAAGCTACTGGTCATAAAGAAAGAGAAATGGGCAAGGATAGTAATGGAAGAGTGGATGAGTGGATGGATGGAGGAATGAATGAAGAAAGTTTCAGTTCCAACTCCTTCTTGGCGGCTTCTTACCATCTGCAACAGCAGCAACACTCCTCTTGTAACATCTCTCCAACCAACCTCATCCAGGCATGCCGTAACGACCCGTGCGAGAGAGTGAAAGCTAATGCTTGCGCTAAGAACTATAAACCAATGCTTAAGAATAACAGCAACCGGAACAGGGTTAATGATGATGCTGATGAAAAAGAAGAAGAAGAAGAAGAAGAAGAAGAAGAAGAAGAAGAAGAAGATGATGATGATGTTGATGATGATAATGATGATGATGCTAATGGTGAGGGTGATGATAGCGATGATGAAGGTGATGATGATGGTGGCGATGGTGATGATGATGATACTTGTCTATTGAGGAAACCCAACGTAAAACTTTTCAACAACGAAATTTACTATTGCGCTAACAAAAAAAACCAACAACAACGACTCGTGTATCACGGCAACATGAAGGTATTTAGGAACAATAAAAACTACACCGACAACAGCCATTACAATAACAGCAACAATTACGAAAACAATGAGACCAACAATTATAATAACATCAACGACAAAAACAACAACGCCACCACTAATAACAACATTAATAACTGGAATGGTATTATCATTGGCAACAACAACGTAACAGACAAAAGTAAGCTTCAGCGTTACTTTGTTGGAGTCAGCAAAGATTGCAATTATCTGGAAACGCCGAAGAATGCGAATAATAATAATAATAAAAGTAATAAGCAGGAGGTCTTAATGAACAACATCAACAAGAGGAAGAAACTTCTCACTTCCAACAACTGCAATAAAAAGCAAACCGAAAGTTCATGTCCGAGAAAGGAGAGGGATGGCGATGGGGATGGTGATGATAATGATTACGAGTGTTTGTTCGAAAGCAGGAAAGGGGAGGTGAGGGGTCTCAGAGGGGGGTGGCCCAATTATTTGTGCCAAGCCAATAATGGCAAGAACAAAAACAGCAACAACGGCAACGGTATTAATAAAAATAGCAATAATAAAAACAACAACAACAATAATAATAAAAATATGAATAGCAACTTGAACATAAGTAGAAATAACCGTAGTAGAATTAAAACTTGTGCTACAGTTTCCTCCACTTTCAACCAAAGCAACAATAACAACAAAAACACCACCAACAACAAAATAAATCTTCCTTTTATCAAATTAAACGGTGATTCGTACCATGCTGATGGAGGAGGAGGAAGAGGAGGACGAAAAGAAGAAGGTGACGAAGATGGTGATGATGACGAGGATGACGACGACGAACCGATGTTTAGTCAAGAAACCATCGCCTCGATGAACTCGCTGCTCAAAAGCTTCAAGGCGAAGAGTAGTTCCGATGATGTCGACAAACTCGAAAGTGACGTCATCAACCGTAAGCAGAGCCCAATAGTCAACAAAAGCCACGATAATTTGATGAGCAAGAAGAATTTTTACAACAAAAATAAAATAAAAAATAGTAGTGGTAATAAAAATAAAAATAATAATAATAATAATAATAGAAATAATAATAATAATAATAATAATAATAATAATAATAATAATAATAATAATAATAATAATAATAATAATAAAATCGTCAAACGAAGTCCAATTTTGTTTCTCACAAACTCTGAACTCTCTATTGACTCTTTGGCAGTCGATGCCTGCAAAAACAAAGAAAAAGAAGAGGAGGAGGAAAAAGGAGATGGTATGGAGAAAGAAGATAATGATGATTATAGCGGTGATAATGGAAACTACAATGCCCTATATAACAACGGAGATGATGATAGTAGCGACGAAGTAATGAATGATGACGTAATGAACGACGACGAGTCGTTACATTTGACGTCATACGAGTGTGCTTGTTACTACTCCACGGAGTACGAAACGATGACCTGTCAAGAACACCGAGAAACTGGATGGTTTGGGAAGGTCGGTGGTGGAAAAAAAAAGAGAAAAATTAAAAAAACAATGCAAAAAAATACAAAACCTCCTGATGGCAATGGTTTGAACGGAGTGGGAAAGAAAAGCGGTAATGGCAAAGCAACCAAGGTGGGTAAGATTGATAGAGGCTTGGAAATGCTGAAAGAAGCAACAGAACAAGCTTGCAGGCACGACACGAAGGAGAAGTACAGAGTGGTGAAAAACAAGGTGGTGGACTACTATAAGAACAACTGCGTCAAGAACAAGCGAAATCTCTCGAACGGTGACAAAAAGCCACTTTTAAACGGCAATTTGAACGTTCGTAAGAGCTTCAAGCTAGCAGACCACGACACTTTGGGGTGCACTGCCAAGGTGCAGCACTACATACAAAACGACATCGAGTTTCCGCTACACTCACCACCCACCGCATGCTCTTCTTCTCACCTCGATATCAACAACATCCTTCTCAACAACCATAACAACAACAACAACAACAACAAAAACAACAAAAACAACATTGCCAATAGCAACCATCACAGCAATAACAACCTCAGTCATCTAAACAAGCACAACCTCAATCATCTAAACAATAACATTATCAACCATCCAAGCACCACCAACAACCTCCCTTCCAGCATCCATCCTCACAAGGACTCCCTTGAAAGGGACTTTAAGCAGTTGCAGCTTGTACATTGCAGACGAGATGATGACATACGTATCTCTGAGCCTCAAACAAACTCTTGCATCATTAACCACAGCGACCACGATGCTGATGCAAATAACAAAAATGACTATTATAATGTTTATAATAAGTGCAGAAGCAATAGCAATAATAACAATGACAATAAAAATTATAGCCATAACAATGAAAATATCAAAAATGACAACAAAGACAACAACGATAACAACTACAACAACAATAAAAACAACAACAATGGCAATAACCCCTACAAAAACAACAATGGCAACAGCAACTATAGTAACAATGATAAGAATTATTGCAGCAACGTGCATAATGACGATTACGAGGTGATTACGATTGAAGACTCAACTTTAGGGTCTTATAACGAGTCGTACAATAGATCATTGTGTGAGATGGTTAGAAAGTTTGATCCTGGAAAGAGCGGAAGTTATAGCGGCAATAATGAAACAGAAAACATAGGTCAAAATATTAAAATTTATAATGATAAAAATAGTAATATCAACACCATCGATGATGATGTTGAATCGGATGAAATTGATGATAAAGAAGAAAAGGAAGAAGCAGTGGAAGAGGTGGAAGAAGAAGAGGAAGAAGAAAAAGAAGAAGAAGAAGAAAAAGAAAAAGAAGAAGAAGAAGAAGAAAAAGAAGAAGAAGAAGAAGAAGAAGAAGAAGAAGAAGAAGAAGAAGAAGAAGAAGAAGAAGAAGAAGAAGAAGAAGAAGAAGAAGAAGAAGAAGAAGGAGAAGAAGAAGAAGAAAAAGAAGAAGAAGAAAAAAAAGAAGAAGAAGAAGAAGAAGAAGAAGAAGAAGAAGAAGAAGGAGAAGATGGGAGAAAAAGTGGCTTATCTGACTTGTTAATCAAAAAGACGTCGTTTGTGAACATTCGAGAAAAGTTCGAAAACTGGGCGAACAACGTGCATGAGTTCAAAGTGAAGAAAAAAGAAGAAGAAGAAGGAGACGGAATAGGAGGAAGAGAAGGAGTAAAAAGGAGAGAAAAGAGAGAAGAAAAAGGAGGAAGAAGAGCAGGAAAAAAAATGAACAAAGAGGCCGAGGGAAGAAAAACGAGGAATGCACTGAGGGTACAGGACCTTGTGAGGAACGTGAGCCAGACTAGCTTGGAACCACAAGAGGTGCCGTGGAGTGGCGAAGATAATGGCGGTGTGGAGTGGGAAGAAAGAATCCGCGTAAGAGAGATGTGGGAGGGGAGGAAGAAAGATGGCACAGAGGACACTGAAACCCAGTATTGGAGCACCCTTTCAACCGTGCGCTCTGAAGACCTACCCTCTCCTCTTTGAGCCGTTTGCTGTTGCACGCAACACTCCTGACACTAACAAAGCAAATCTGGCAGACTTTTTATCTATAAATTGTATATACTCTGCAATTTGTCCTACCGATTTTGTTGCATTTTATTCTTACTTAACAATCTCGCAACCACATCTCGTTACCTCCACAGTATCCAACCCTAGCGACATCTGGCGACACTTGCACCACTTGATAGATACTAGAGTAGAGCAAGAGGACCATGTGATTTCAACTTATTTCAACACCGTGCACTATTTCAAGGCGCTTCAAACAACTTCCTAGTGCCCACTTTGGTTTTGTCAGTCATGTAAATCGCGCATGTGTTCAATGTAACAAACTGTTATTTGATCCTAGCTCCCTGAGTTGTATTTCAGCTAGTAGAATTCTCATCGACCCAATCATTGAAGTTTATATACATTTTCGTGTTTTCATTCATTCATACCAATTTCACTTTTTATTGTGTTCGTTGACCAAAAAATCTTTTATACTTTACTCATACAACACAATACAGAAGCAAGTGTAATGGAGGGTTGGCGTTGACCATAATCTTAGAAGATCTTCAATAAGCAGACGGAAGGATGACTCAGTGTGAAATACGGTGAAAAAGTATAAAACGAAAAGGCTTAAATCAGGTTTTTCGACACAAAGCCATCAAAAACGTAACCATAAGTACCAATAAGCTCCGAATATCCTTTGGCGTGACTATCACGCGCCATCAAATTTTCTTCTGGTACAGTTTCTCGACGTCTTCGATGCTTTCGGGCAGTGGCTGGCCTGCCGTTTCAGGGAAGAACCACACCAACACCGAGGCCAGCATGAGGACCCCCCCTAAGAGCCCGAAAAAAACGGCCGGATACATGTCCATCTGTGTGTTTAAAAGCCGTTTTGAACTCCTGTTCTTTGAGTACCTTATACCCTAATGCCACCTAAGTGGAGTGTTCCCATTTATTTTATTTCTAGTCTCTTGCAAAAACAGTTTTATTAAGTTGAAAAAATTAAGTATTTGTTACCTCAACGGCGCATCATTGTAGCCTTTGACGCCTTACAAATGAACTTTATTATTATTCTCATTATATGATGGGGATGATGATGATGATGATGATGATGATGATGATGATGATGATGATGATGATGATGATGATGATGATGGTGATGATGATGATGATGATGATGATGATGATGATGATGATGATGGTGATGATGATGATGATGATGATGATGATGATGATGATGATGGTGATGATGATGATGATGATGATGATGATGGTGATGATGATGATGATGATGATGATGATGATGGTGATGATGATGATGGTGATGATGATGATGATGATGATGATGGTGATGATGATGATGATGATGATAATGATGATGATGATGGTGGTGGCGGTTTTTTTCTTGCCTATTTCTATCACAGTATTAAAAAAAACGAAATTTTTGACGTGTCTGACAAAGCACTGGACAGAACAATAAAGGACCATGAACAGTATGATCAGCTCTATACAAATGTTTCTATTATATTAGAACAGATTGGATGAAATGAGATTGGATTGGATTAAAATAATATGGATTAGATTGGATTAAATTAGATTTTGAAGGTTTACCAGTAGAGGAGCATAAGAGGCGACCAGGCTTCCCAGCTTGTTCATCAAAGTGCATATTCCTAGCGCCTGGCTCCTGTGGTCCATTTTTTATATTATAAAAAACATCCACAAGTAATTGTGTATTATTTGAAATTAATTGATGAATTAATTTAAAATTGAATTAATAAGTAAAAACGACTAAATTAACCATTAATAGCATTTAAGCATGCCCCTTCGAGAAACTGACCTCAGGTTTGTAGGGAAAAGCTCTGTCATGACCAGCTGGTAAATGGCCAAACTCCCAGACGTGCCAAACTTGCCTGTGAAAATATCCCCAAAGCGTGTTTACAAAAATATCTCAATCCATATTTTGGAAAAATATTATTCAAATAATATGCTCAAGAATTCTCTTCTTGATGCTTTTATCTCTTCGAAGTTCTTCATAAAAAAATTAGTTAAGAATTTTTTTATTTATTTAAGAATTTTATTTGTTTTTTCAACTTTAAACTTGTTTTTCACAAAACGGATTAAAACGAAAACATTGTCCAAATAATTTTAAATGTTAATCTAATTTTTAAATTTCATCTGCGAGCACTAAAGACTCGCGAATACCTGCAATGCCGAGAAAAGTATCCAAGTTCGCCGCTAGTTGCTTGTCGGCTGTGAAAAAAGTTTTTTGTGTTGAATAAGGGCTTCACTTTCATTTCTTTAGCGTTTCAAAATTATATTTTTTATTGCTATTTTCTTATTTAAAAGTTTCGAGACCAATCTGAGGCTTCAAAACTCTGCGGGGTTGATGCCACGGTAATAATATTCGTTTTCATATTGTTTTGTGTTTAAGCCGATCCCACCTACTCTCAGCAAAATTGCATTTAATTCAGTCTCGCTTTCAAATATTAATCTCATGCTGAAGTATTAACTGAAAATT
>OX387249.1:4997452-5012452 GCA_947562095.1 Branchellion lobata | reverse complement strand
TAGATCGTGAAGTGGGCAATTCAATAAAGTCGAAACAGTTAATAAAGCCAATAATAAGGCACGCCGATGTCAATAACTCAATGCCAGGCAGAAGTGAAATTTTAAAATTAATATAATTTCCGAGTTAATGATGAAAATTTTAAAAGAATTAATAAAGAAAATAGTAATAATAATAAGAAAATAAAATGAATAATAATAGGAACTATGAGTAAAAAATAGAAAAATAGTTAAACGTCAATTTCAGCCGAAATTATTACAAGAATATATGAAGAATAAATAAGAATAACAATAAAAAAAACAATAATAGTACATGTTTAGTAAAAAATGAAGACTCCATCACAACTAACGGTCGTCAGCAAGTGAAAGAAATAGCAGTTAATTGATTTGAATAATCAATCTAATCTAATCTAATCTAATCTAATCTAATCTAATCTAATCTAATCTAATCTAATCTAATCTAATCTAATCTAATCTAATCTAATCTAATCTAATCTAATCTAATCTAATCTAATCTAATCTAATCTAATCTAATCTAATCTAATCTAATCTAATCTAATCTAATCTAATCTAATCTAATCTAATCTAATCTAATCTAATCTAATCTAATCTAATCTAATCTAATCTAATCTAATCTAATCTAATCTAATCTAATCTAATCTAATCTAATCTAATCTAATCTAATCTAATCTAATCTAATCTAATCTAATCTAATCTAATCTAATCTAATCTAATCTAATCTAATCTAATCTAATCTAATCTAATCTAATCTAATCTAATCTAATCTAATCTAATCTAATCTAATCTAATCTAATCTAATCTAATCTAATCTAATCTAATCTAATCTAATCTAATCTAATCTAATCTAATCTAATCTAATCTAATCTAATCTAATCTAATCTAATCTAATCTAATCTAATCTAATCTAATCTAATCTAATCTAATCTAATCTAATCTAATCTAATCTAATCTAATCTAATCTAATCTAATCTAATCTAAATCTAATCTAATCTAATCTAATCTAATCTAATCTAATCTAATCTAATCTAATCTAATCTAATCTAATCTAATCTAATCTAATCTAATCTAATCTAATCTAATCTAATCTAATTGACAACTTTTCCCATTAAGAGTCACTCTCACCTATCCAAATGATGGAAATCATGTGCCAAGAAGAGGGGATGAAGACCATCACTGTGAGCACCAGCATGTAAGTGATCTGGAATCTTCCGATGCCCAAAGACCTAATAACGTTGTCAACGTCCATTTTTACTCTTCAAGTGACTTCAGCGGAAAGGTAGTGGCATTTATATACCGCTTGTTTCAGTCTGGAGCTCTACCACATACTCGTAGCTGCTTTTTATTTTCGCTATGTAGATTTTTATACGTTTATTATATTGTAATATATATTTTCTTTAGAATTTTAACAAGTTTTTAAACTTTTTTCATTGTTTTATTACCAATCAAAGGTTACACTAGTATAATTATATGACCGTTATAAAAGATGCTTGAGTACATTCAAAAGAAAATAACCGAAATTCAATCCAACTCTTTCGTCATTTGAAATATTTCCAAGTAACGCTCTGAAAGATTTCCATGGGAATTCTTGTCAGCCTCTCTGGGCTTATATACACTCCCAAATTAGCCGTAAATGACTAACTCAGGTAGAGAAAAAACTCCGTACTAGTGTGGCCAGTCACCTACTAGGCCATCAGTGAGTAAAAAAAATTATCCGGTAACCCCCTAAAACGGTTGCTGAGAAGGTTTCAAGATGCATTGAATCGGGTAGATGAAAAATAAAAAGAAGACGTTTTATAGCTTTATTGAATCGGTAGTGTTGTCTTGTTAGCCTTATCTTCAATGTCCTGAAATAATAGCTCTTTTTACTACTAATATTCTTTCTCAAGTGCGTACTTTCAAGTTATTAATCACGTAAAAAGATCAAACATTCTGGAAGACTCGAAGGCGTTAATGGACAGCTCAATAGACGACTTCATAGCCTGTGGTTGGAACGATAAAACTTACTTATACTTCTGCGACCTCGTTTGTTTCGACTGTGTTGCTTCAAAGATTCACTGCTGGAGTTCGAAAGATAACCGTTTTCGTAGTTTTTATAGAGGTTCTGAGAGCCGCTTCTGATGCTCTTGCCGTCCCCCTTGAAGGCTCTGAAACTGGAGGCGTTTGAAGACTCCGAAGATGACTCTCTCGGCGTTCGTGTCTGTGGCTTCGAAATTAAAATATAACAAATAAATTAATTAATTCAATTTATTTTTGAAGTGTTGAGTGAATTTGTCTATAAATTTAGTGAACGAGTGGGTGGGTGAGTGAGTGAGTGAATGAGTGAATGAGGGAATGTGTGAGTTAGTGAATGGGTTAGTAAAAAACGAGTAAACAAACATTCCGGAAATCACTCAATAAGCAATAATCGATTATTAGAAAAGCTGTCAAGCTGCCGATTGACCAATCGAACTCTAGAAAAGCTGTCAAGCTGCCGATTGACCAATCGAACTCAATTGGAAATGCAAAGTAAATAAAAAATTAACCTAAAAAATGAAACAATTTACGGCTTTAAATTCGATTTCTTCCCGAAATTGAAAAATGCATACAAAATATTTAAGTGATACGCCATATAATAAAAACCTTTTTTACGTCTTTTGACACCTATGGAGTTGTCGAAAATTAAATTAAAGTTTTCATGTAATTTTAAACGAATAAAATAATTTATTGTGAAATAAATACTTGAATTGAATAAAATCGCTCACAAAACTATTGATTCGGCATCTCCAACTTGATATATTCTTGTTCGTTCTTAGGCAATTCTCACAAACTGGCTGAGTTTGAAAAAAAGAAGGCAGTGAAACAATCTTCACAACGAGTATAAGTGAAAAGTTGAAACTCAATAAGAAGTTTCCTTCTAGAATAAGATAAACTGTTCAAATTAACTAGTAACTGAAATCCTAATCTCCAGCTTACTAATTCACAGAGACAACAAGGGTTTGAGTAGTTGTTCTGTTAAAAATAGAACAAAAATGTTAAAACGTAGAAAAAAACAAATTGAAAAACAAAAATATTCATGAAAATAATCTATCCTAATTTTCAAGCTTTCAAATGCACACAAAGGCTTTCGACGATAAAAATGATAAGATAAAATTGGATAAGCATGACACTCACAGGAACTCTGCACAAAACACATGAAGTGCATAAGCCGTCTACGGTGCTTTGTTTCGGCTTTAGTGGGTTTATTTTTTGATATAAAAACCTTAAAAATCAAAATTTTAAAAATGAATTTCTTTTAAAATTTGACAAGTCAAAAAAATTAAATTCTATATAATTTTGTTAAAAGTAGTGACGCAGTTTTTTCAGTACATGGGTATTGCCCTCTATTAAAACATAAGTTCCCTTGCCAAAGAATAGAAGGGACTCACAGTGTGTCGTTTTGACTTGTGGTGAGTGTAGGAAGGTGGAGATGCCGGTGATACGCTGACGAGCGGTTCTCTCTTGGACTGTGAATGGTGCGCTATAAAGAAAACAAAAGGCTTAAAACCGAAAAGGGTAAAAAACATAATTTAAAATCGTGTTCAGAACCAATTTAAAGCTCAACAACTCGGTAATGAAGATTTAAATATAATTCCAATGATTGGAGCTTAAAAGGAAGAATCATTTTCTACCACGACAAAGCATCTTCCTTAAAGTAGTCTTCAAGAGGTCGGTTAGACATCACACCCTTTTGAGGCGTACATCCACTTCTTACTTTTTGTTTTCCACTTTTCAAAAATTATCTCTCTATAAAATTTTGTATATGGAACTCCATATAAATTTATATTTCATTTTACTGCATTTTTTCTTTTTTAAACAGAAAAAAACCCCTAAAAGCTCAAACAATCTGCTCCAATCTATTAACTTAAGGTCCCCTAACTAGCAAGCAAATCTCATTTAAGTATTAAATTGTCAAAAAGTCACGACCTATAATTTTTTTGAAGTAATTATTTAACAAGTTATAAAATCTGTTTGCTAAGCTCCACGTATGATCTAAAAGCTAACTTTCCCTTACTACTTTTCATATAAAATATTGAATTTCTATAGTGCGGACGAAACACTTTTAATCGAACCTCAGACCTTCGTGTTGCCTTAAAAGCACTTTAAATACAAGAACCTGGACGCTTTTCTTGATGCTCGGTGCATTGTATCTCGACCAGTTATGAGTTGATCGGCGTTCTTCAACTTTGGTTCTCTGCGGATATTCGTCTGTGTGAAGTTTCACCCGGTCGTAGCCTTTTCGGTCGTTTCTCGACACAATCTATCCGTATTGTAGTATATATATATCATATTAATTTTGTTGGTAACTCATCAGATATTTTATTCTGTCATTTATCACTCAATATTTTTTCGAAAGCAAAATCGCTGAACAGTGATTAATTGAAGCAAAAAAGGGCCACCTTGGTATGGTTGTTGGGGGAGGCCGAGTGATTGGGTGATGAAACTATAGGCTTTCGGTACATGTATTGGGACTGTCGAAGGAATTTCAAGCTTGAACTAAAGTCATAATTAAATAGTCAATTGATTAGTTAAGTTCCTTAATAGTTTATACGAGGGGACTCACAACACACCTTTGTATCTTCTTCTTTGTCGATGATGTGCGCATGACTAGCGAATCTAGTGCTAGTTGGCGGATTTTCGGGTCTTAACTGCCAATCAAAGAAAGCAATAAAAGTCAATATCTTTTTTTAAAATAAATCTTTTCGTTTAACCCATTTTCTAATTTTTTTTTACTCATCAAAGCATACCTCTGAATGATACTTGCTTTTTTTTGAAGTGTGACTTGAATGCTTCAACAAAATTTAAAAGCAATAATCAAGCCATTTTTCAAAAATCCAAAATTTTAGTTTTAGAATTAAATAGAGAGACTCTTTATTAAAATGATTTTTGTTTGAGTTCATTTGAGTTAGAAGCTGTAGAAACCTGCTGAAGGCTTTTGTTGTAGTCTAGGGGAGAAGGGCGATCCTGTGACTCGGAGGAGGAATATCATAATGAGAATTATTTGAATAAATCAAAAATCACTTATTAAAATGGAAAGAAAAATATTTTTAGAAAATTTTAATCAGTTGAGTTATTCAATAAAATAGGGAAAAAATAATTTCAAGTAAAAAACGTGAATGAATAGCACTTGGTGGTGCCCTCTGTGGTAGTCTTTTGATTCGCCATAGTGTGCCTAGAGTGAGAAATAAGGGTGGCTTGAATGAGGTTATTTGAAAAAATATGTTTGGATTTGATTTTAAAAAATCATTGAATTTCACATACCAAGTTAGAATTACTTTGAATTGCTTCGTCATAATGAGCCTTCAGTAATGATCAAAAGTGACATCAAATGCTTGATCAAAATTTTAGTCAATATATATTTTTTTAAATAATTAAAATTTGTCGAAACTATTAA
Organism: Branchellion lobata; assembly: GCA_947562095.1. NCBI lineage: Eukaryota > Metazoa > Annelida > Clitellata > Hirudinida > Piscicolidae > Branchellion > Branchellion lobata. The sequence continues at coordinate 5,007,024 of OX387249.1, read as the reverse complement.
AATCCAAAACCGGTTCTGTCCATAGTTGCGGTTGCCAAGAGTGTTCCTTAAAAAACAGTTGAAAGGCGTGAAGTGAAAGTCAATCGAGGAAGTCGGCTCATAACTCATTACAATTTGATGAAACTAAGGCAAAACTCACCATCTTCGTTGTTTTAATTGAAGTGCATGATGTTAAAAAAGATATTGTTTGAAATTGTTTATAAATAAATTTACGTCATCAAACGAATAAGAACGTTTTTAGAGATGGTCAATAATTTTGAGTATCTACAATCCAGAGGATTTCGTGAATTATTGAGTAAAAAAAAAACGGTATAGATTTTATTTAAAAAAATTTTTCCAATTATTTATTGATAAAGAAATAATGTGAATTTTTTTTTCAAAACACAAAAAAACATTAAAAAAACTTCTGAAGATATAAAATAAGGCAATGATGTAGTTTTTATTCGCCAGTATGACACGGTGTGTGAAACTCAGCAATTAGGGCTGCAGAAATTTTCTTTCATATACCCTAATGTTGCCTAGCCACTGAAAATGTTATTTGGGAGAGATTACAATTTTCTTGAGTAATTTTAAAGGCATAAAAACTGGTTGAATTTATTAAGGAGAAATTAAGTTATTTCATCAGACTTCATAATAAAAAAAATAACTAAACAAACTAGACATAATTAACTAATAGCATGAAGCAATAAAAAATAATATGGATTGCTTCAGTCCTATCATTTGAGGAATCACAAAGCTCATACAATTAGGCTCATGATACATCATCTTCAGCAATTGGTTAAGTTATTATCAAAAAAATATTCAGAAAAGAGTGACGATCTATATTCTTAATAAGACCGTCAGTTATTCTCAAAAAAGATTTAAATAAGTGAAGAACAATGTGGCTTCAGTCCTATCATTTGAGGAATCATGACTTTCATACAAAAAGGCTCATGATGTATCATCTTCAGCAACTTTTTGAAATAATTTAAATCAGATATAAATGTGACAATCAGCACCAGTTCTAAGACCGCCCGTCACAAGATTTTCATCATATTAGGTACGTAAAAAAACTAAATTGGAATAAATATTATATATAATTCAAGCACAGTCAGGTACTATCTATTGCATTAGAATCATTGAAATTCAGAAAAAAAGATCATCATTCCGTGCTTTAAAAATAAAATTGTAGAGAATAAACTTCCAAAAGTCACTAAAAAATGACTGCTGGGGTAAATAAACTCCATCGCTATGAGCCTCGTACGAATCGTTATTTCTAAAAGAAACACGTCAGAATGAGGCAAAGTTTAATCATGAAGTTAATCTAAAGACAAATGAAAAAACAAGCAATAATAACGAATACGAACAAACGAGAGGATACACGAGAAAGATGTGAGTATAAAGGAAAAACATCGAATGTAGACTCTTAATTAAAATTAAGAGCGCATAGTTTTATTCAAAACTTAGACTAGTCAAAGAAGAATTCAATTTTCAACAGAACTATAATGGAAAAAAATAAGTTTCGATTAAAAAATTAACAAAATGAAAAATAAACTGTACCAGTTCATATAATTCCATTTTTGATAAATATTTCCTAATTTCAATTCTGACCTAAAATTAAAAAAAAAAAATTAACTGATAGTTAAATAAGCTACATAAAAATGATTTACTTATATGAACTTTATCTATCTCTATTTTGTTTCCATTTTCAGCTACTGACTGGGTTCAATTCAATAAAGACTATAGGAAATAGTTAGTAGTCGTGATTCCAATCTAATGCAATCAAAACTTTTGAAACTTGCACACTAGCACGTTGTTCGAAAGCGCTTCCATGAAAACGGTTTTGCCCGCTAGGGGCTACTAGAAGACTAAGTAGTCTAGGACGACGTTTTTAATTCAATTCCTTGAAGAACTTTGATATATGAAGAGGATAATCCAATTCATTTGAAAAAATTGAAAATTAATCAGAAATCTCATTTATTTCGATGAAATCAACTTTAATTGAAAATGTTTCCGAAAAAACGGAAATAGATAAATCTAAAGTAAATAATACAACAAGCTGGAAAATAGCCAAAATTTATGAATGATTGCGGAGTTATGATTTTTGAATTTGAAAATATTATTTTATAATTTTAATTTGGAAATTGTTTTTTTTTACATAAAACTTAACAAAGTACATTTTTTCACCACTTTTGAGCCTTCACCATCAACAAGCCTCTACAATATACAAGTCACAACAACGGATTGTTTACTTCCCGAGTATTCTTTTCATCTGCATGTTTTGATTCCGTACCTTCGTGTCCGAGCGGTCAACTTTATCTGTTGCGAAAGTGAAAGATAATAACGAACTAAGTTTGATTTTTATTTATAATTTTATTATATTTATTGTAAAAAAAAATTTAATTTAAGTTTAAAAAACAGTTCAAAGCGTATCGATGAAAAAATAATTGAACAAAAAAAAATCTCAAATAATTTCCGATAATAAAAATCTAGTGAAATCATCACATTAAAAGTGACGTAATATGCGTTACCTGCGATCCTATCTAGTTGGTCGTTTTGGCTGTCAATCTCCTGCTTCATGCCCTCAGCCAACACCTTCAAGTTGTTCAGGCCATTCGACATTTCGCCTGGTGTTTTGAAACATCGTAACTACAATACAATACAATTACGAATATAATTATAGTGGTACCAGTAAATTAACAGAAATTAAAATGAATGAAGCTTAAATTAATAAAAATAATTATTTCAATTATCTTCATGTGAGAAAACTTGAGTGTTTTATTTTTTCAATAATGGGTTCAAGAATTTGGAAAAGATGATGAAAGTATGAGACTTTGAATGGGAAACTAAATTTTAAATTCTATAATAAAAATTGAGAATTGTACGCTACATAATCAACAAGGTAACTAGAATTTTGATATCATCTTTCTTCACCTAGGTTTTTATCCATTCCTTTTTCATAATCATTCCAAAGTTGGGAGCGACTTTGTGGTGCTATTGTATTGTCTGATGGTGGTGGCTTATTCACAAGAGCTGTACCCTTCATGGCTGATGGTGGCCTTGAGAATACGATTGCGTTTGAAGAAAAATTATAAATAAAAAAAAAACAATATTAAAAAAAAGTGAAATTTTTAAAGATTGAGAAAGGAATTTCAATGATTGAAAAGTGGGTTTGAAAGATTGAAAAATGCGTTTAAAAAAGAGTTAAATTTTAAGACAAAATAAGTAAAAATAAAAAAAAACTTCCTACTTTTGTTGAAAATCAGCATCAGGATCAAAATCTTTGAATTCTTTCACGTCATCATCAAAAAAGCCTAAAAAATAAAAAAAAAAATCATTCTACTACAAATCTTTTTGAAAAATATTTTTTTGAAATCATAAAAATAAGCATTAAAACTACTACTAATACTACTAATAATAATACCAATAATAATAAAAAATAAAAAGAATCTATTATAATATAATAAAAATGAAAACTACTACTACTACTGCTAATACTACAATACAATAAAATACAAACACGAATATTATTATAGTGGCATTAACCCCGTAGAGTTTCGAAACCACTAAATATACTACTACCATAAAAATTATAATAATAATGCTAACTACAATAATAATAATTAAAACAATAGAAAAAAAAAAGAAAAATAATAAAACAACAATAATCATCATGGCCTCGAAACTACGGGTTTAATGCCACTATAATAATATTCGTGTTTGTATTGTATCATCATAATATCAATATCAATAAGGATAGAAAAAAAATTAGATTTGAAATTTGTAAAGAAAAAAATTAAAGGCCCAAGAAGGTACCTAATGTGCCAGCTTTTTTGCTGAGAATGGGGTGGTCATCTCGAGAGCCTTTTGATTCCTCCAGAGCCCCCTCAAGAACTTTGTTCGTCCTGGAAACATATTCCAATTGAGGTCACTGGCACATTTCAATATTTGAATGGATCAAATTGTATTCATAAAATGCCAAAGCAGGTAAGTACAAGGCCCAGAAATTTTTTATCCTATTTGTGATTTTTTAAATAATTGTTTTTTATGACAAAAATCTACCTGGTTCTGTTTTCCACAACTGGTGGAGGTGCTTTGTCATTGCCACTCCACCAGTTTTTAATGCCTCCAAAAACACTCTGTGTTAATCATGGTAAGAAGTTTTTTTGTTGAAAAAGTTTTGAACATAAAATTTGTTACAGCACACAGCTCACAAACTAGGTTGTCTTAAAAAAGCTTAAGTATTAAGAAATTTCAGAAACACAAAATCAATAAAAGAAAAGTGCAAATAAAATTGATGCTTGCAATAAAGTGAAAACCTTAATGCTGTTGAGGTGTCGTTGTGATTGCTTGGTGTCTTGAAGGATCTTTTCCGCATTCATTTCAGCTCTGTTCAGTTTCTCTCCTTGTTCCATGAGTTCCTTTAACAAAATATACAGAAATTATTATTAATTTTTCATTTACTGTACCTATGAAATATTTTTCAATTTAGTTTTAATTTAAACAAAAACTGAATTCTTCGTTAACACCGTCACCTCAGCAGTGGCATGACCCACAGCTTGTGAATCATAAACAGACGCCAAACAACGAGTGGTGGTCTGAAGTTGGCGGTCCATCGACTTTTTGATCTGTGCTTGTAGGTCTTGTGACCGTTGAGGACCGTTTCTCGAAGCATTGTAAGAATTAGAAGTATCGTTTTCAAAAGGATTCATGATTTCTTCTTATTTAAAAAAATTTTTTGAATTGACTTATTTTAAAAGTTTCGAGTGTTTTAACTGAGATAAATTATTTACAGTTTTCACAAAGTATGGATTAAATTTAAAATGATGTGGAGGTGCATTAAATTCAAAGTTTAACTGCCAAGTTTTATTTAAAATGTTTTTTTAAATTAAAATTAAAAATTCATTTAAAGATAAATATTTCCAAAATCACTTTTCATGCTTTTTCTTGTCTGTGACGTTGAATATGAAGGACTCGAACTAAAGAAATTATAATATAAAACTTATAATTTGAAATAACTTCAAATAAAAAAAAATTATAATTAAAATGGAGAATGTCACAATGACATATAAACTAGATTCAAATGGAGGAGGTTGGTTGATTGTTAGTTGACATTTCAAATGCTGGATAAATTTCTCGCTCATTTTTTTGGGCAGAAACTAGTCTGTTGTTCTTTTGGGCAATGCTAGTGGTAATAGTTGCGGAGACTGTTATGTGTGTGTTTCTATACTTCCATTACTTTTCACGTAAGTAGATAAACTTTCTAGTAAAGACATAGCTGTTTCAACATAGTGATTTCTCTTTCTTTGTCTTCTTTCTCATTAAAAAACTAATAGTCAAGTTGGTTCCAACATGTTCTCAAAACAGTTCTGACTCGAGTCAACACGGTTAAAATAATAGGTTCAGTTCTCTACAAGATGATACTCGAGTCTATTATTGAGGGTGCTATTTTATTTATTTCCTTAATTTTTTTAACATGAAGTTTTCATCTCATTTTCGAGTTGAAAACAGAAATTATTGATTTAATTTTTCAACGTTCATTCATATAACTTTTCCGCATTTTCACAGGAACCTCCACCAAAGATTCCATGAAGTCCAAAGAAGCAATTAAGAAGATCAGAAAGTTGTACAAAGATGACGCCATGCAAACTAAAAACTGTCACTGCATTTCCCCACTACTTTCGATTTTTAATTTTTCACTTTTCATTAAAAGTTACGGTATTTCTGGTTGAAATAATTGTTTACGGATAATTGGAAAATTCCTTTGCATTTATCACCTAGGGGCACAACCTTCAGCTGCTTCAATGTCCAGCGCTGACCTTGTGGAAAACTCTGGTGCAATGAATTTTCGAAATTTTTTAAATACTTTTTTAAACTTCCATCTTGTAACCATGACAAAAAATTTTTGAAATTTCTGGCTTCATATTTTCTGCAACGACAGCTTCACCAACCTTTCAGAGTCTAGTAAAACGACGACAAGCAAAATCTCCAAAGTTAACACCAGCGTAGATAAACAGACCAAAAAAGGTTTGTGCACATTCCACAGTTTTTTAAAATTATTCATAATTAAATGGAAAAGATTGAAAAAAATGTTTGAATCAAAAATTGTTTTCAATAAAAATTAAAAAAAGATAAACAAGAAAGTGAGTGGCTGGAAGTTATTATAAATTCGAGCCACTACATACGTTGGAATGTGATATAACACTAGTCTAAAAAATTAGAAACTCGGTGAAAAGCTTTTCATTCTCGAAAATAATAACTTCTTGTTTTTTAAAACGTAGCTAACTTTTCATCTTTGAAAATAATTTTCAATTTGAAAAAAATTTTCATTTTTCAGACGAGTTTGAAAGACTTCGTTCGTCTACACCCTCCCCAACCACCACCACACTCGTCACAAGCTCTGACACTGGTGAAACGAACTTAATTTAATTTGATAATTTTATTTTCATTAACGAATAAAAAAAGATTTTTAAAGTATTCAAAAGCATCTTTGTTCTATACATATTAGTAGTAGATCTTGCATTATGGGGAACTATTGAATATTCCGATAATGTTAATAAAATTAATTTTTACTTTCATTAAACTAGAAAAAAATTTGAACATGTGGTACTATTTTAAATTGCATTGCATCGCGTAGTTGCGCCGGTGTATCAACCCAACAATAACGTCTCATTTGAGTCTCCCGCACCTTACAGTCACTTCATCCACTCTGTCTCCCTTCTACGAAGCTATTCGTGCCACTACCACAGATACCTCAACGGATTTTTCTACTCCTACCACTAAATAACTAACATCTTATGTAGCTCTATTGGAATTCTGTAACGCTGTTTGAATTACACCATGGTCTCTCTAGTAACTGGAAGAAATCTGACTCAATTAGTTAGCTTTGAGGCTTTAAGCAATGCAATGTCATATAACGACGAATGTTATTCAAGTGGAACATGCTATAATTTTCATTTTCCGGTTTCACGAAAGCGTGTATGGCCGTTACTTTAATTTTCTTTATTTAAACTATTTTCATTAACCATTTGGAATTAAAAGTTTTCAATATAAGTTATAAACGAATTACTTCATCTAAGAGTTATAGTTTTTTTTATTACGAAGTTATTTAAAATATTTCAAAAAGCTTGCCGAATGCGCCATTTTCTCGTTTGAAATACAGACATTGCAGTAAAAGTTTCAACCAACGCTTACATAAATATTGTTTGCCAAATTACTCAAGAAAGTCAACAAGTGTTAAAAGGCATTGCAAAAATTTGTGGTATCTTGACGGACTTGTGAATTTGAGAAATGGCTGAAGAAGAAAAAGACATTGCTGTGAAATCTTCAACCAATCGGCTACAAAAATACCTTTTCCAACCTAGAAAACAAGAAAGTGAGGAAGTGCTGAAAGCATTGCAAGTAATTGTGGTATCCAGAAAAACTTCCTTGTGAATATGAAAAATGGTTGAGAATGAAAATAAAGGAAAAGATGAAATAACTTGAAATAACTCTGCAATAGTTATGTTATGTGGTTTTAAGATATGATTCAATTCTAAAATTTTAAGACTCATTTATTTGATTTAATAGACAATTCTGCTTTTGAATTTCGTAAAACACTCCATTTTGGTTAATTTGATTAAACATTCTTCAATAGCCATTCAATATAAACTGTGACTCAATTCTAAATTTTTGAGATTCATAAATTTGATTCTATAGTCAGTTTTTGATCTCTTGCAATAGAAACTTGACAATTTTTAGGACATTCAGTTATTGTTGATTTTAGTTTTTTTTTCATTTTGATTGTTCACCATGTTCTGTGCCATTTCTAGCATTTGTCTGGATTTGCTTCAATAAAGACTATAAAAAAAAACAATACGTTTCAGAACCAGTTCATTAAGTTGAAACTTCATTATCGTTTTCAAATTTTCATTAATTTGAAATTATTTTGTGGAGTCTTTATTTTTATTATGTTTTTATTTAATTTTTAGTTTTTCATTTTTCATAGTCTTAATTGAAGCAAATCCAGACATACGCTGGAAATGTCACAGAACATGGTGAAAAATCAAAATGAAAGAAAAAAACTAAAATCAACAATAACTGAATGTCATAAGAATTGTCAAGTTTTTGTTGCAAAAAACCAACAACTGACTATAGAATCAAATTTATAAATCTCAAAAATTTAGAATTGAGTCATAGTTTATATTGCATGACTATTGAAGATTGTTTCATCAAATTAACCAAAATTGGAATGTTGAAAGGTTCTAGGAAATTGAAAAACTTAATTGTTTATTAAATGAAATTAATGAGTCTTAAAAGTTGAAAATTGAATCAAATCCTAAAACCACATAATATAACTATTGGCAAGTTATTTCTTCTCTTCTATTTTCCTTCTCGTCCATTTCTCATATTCACAAGAAATTCAAATTCATATTTTTCTTGTTTTTAACGCGTTGATTTTGAAAATAATTTCGAGAATCATTTTTGATATTTGGTTGAAAAAAAATGCCATAAAATTTTCAACCAAATAGTAATTTCCCTTCTTTTTCAATGCTGCGTCATTGTATGAATAATTTCAACAGAAAAATTACTTTTTTATTGCTTATAAAAACCAAGAAAATTATCATGCAAGCAAAAAACATCTTATTAAAAACTTAATTATGAAACAAAAAAATGTTAATATGAATCCCTGGGTTTTTATTTCCATTCATCATTCCAGCTCCTGAACTTACGTTCATCTGGGTGATATGCTGTATTCATGCGCTGGATTTAACGGTATGCATTTTTGATTTCTGGAGTTTTCAATAGTAAGTTTACCTTTCTATAAAATTTATTTATTCTAATCTGGAAATCAAATTGTACATACAACAATGTCTGAATATAAACATGTAATAAAGCTGCTATTATTGGACTGTTTTGAAAGATTTTCATAATTCACGCCAAATCGGTTGTTTATGGGGAAATATTTGAAATTTTAAAAAATACCTCAATTTTATTATTTTTCACTATCTTTGATATCTTTATACTTAAATAAATTTTCACATTATTTTATATTGATAATTTAAACACAAGTTTATTATATATATATATATATATATATATATATATATATATATATATATATATATATATATATATATATATATATATATATATATATATATATATATATATATAGAAACAAACATTCTAAACACGTCTTCTCATCCCTTCTGTAGCGATAGAGAATTGCCATCATGAATTAAGTAATTGAATAATAAATTTCCTTCATTTCTATTCCGCCAGAGCTCAGCATCAGAAACACTGCCATCATTATTGGCAGGGAGCTGTACAGCAGCATAATCAACTCGACCAAAAAAATGTTAAAGGGTGATTCTCACGAAAATTTTGTTCCGCTCTGTTTTTCTAACCATTAATCAACTAATTATTAATTAATTAATAATTTAACAGTAACAAATTCTCAATAAATTATTTTTTAATTATTCAAATAATGAGTTATTGTAACTATATTAAGTTAAGCCATCTTTCTTTTCATCATCATCATCATCAAAAACTAAATTGAAATAAATATTAAAAAAAACAAATTATGACTTTCATACAAAAAGGCTCATGAT
>OX387249.1:4860374-4865374 GCA_947562095.1 Branchellion lobata | reverse complement strand
GTGAGTTGGAGGAAGTTTTGATGGAGTTCTGTTGGTTTGGAGTGTTGAAATGTGAATTTAGAAAGCTGTATGAAGGGTTTCCAGAAGAGATAGAAGGTGGGTGGTTAAAAAGAGAAGGTTTGAGAAGGAGGTGTTCCGTTGGTGAAATGTTGTTGTGCGGGAAAATGGAAGTTGAATCAGGCTTGAGGGAGTATTGTTGGTTGCACTGAAATTCTTGTTGTTTTTGTTCTTGAAATTGTTGTTGTTGTTGTTGTTGAACTTGTTGTTGTTGTTGTTGTTGTTGTTGTTGTTGTTGTTGTTGTTGTTGTTGTTGTTGTTGAACTTTTTGTTGTTGTTGTTGTTGTTTTTGTTGTTGTTTTTGTTGTTGTTGTTGTTGTTGTTGTTGTTGTTGTTGTTGAAGTTGTTGTTGTTGTTGTTGTTGTTGTTGTTGAACTACTTGTTGAAGTTTTTGTTGTTGTTGTTGCTGTTGAACCTGTTGTTGTTGTTGTTGTTGAACTTGTTGTTGTTGTGGTTGAAGTTGTTGTTGTTGTTGAACTTGTTGTTGAAGTTGTTGTTGCTGTTGTTGCTGTTGAACTTGTTGTTGTTGTTGTTGTTGTTGAAGTTTTTGTTGTGAAACCTTTTGTTGTTGTTGGACTTGTTGTTGTTGTTGTTGAAGTTGTTGTTGTGAAACCTTTTGTTGTTGTTGAAGTTGTTGTTGTTGTGTAACGTTTTGTTGTTGTTGAACTTGTTGTTGTGAGTTTTGAAGTGTTTTTTTTTGTGGTTGATAAAATTGTTGTTGGTGTAGTTGCATTTGCTGCTGTTGTTGAGATTGTTGTTGAAGTCGTTGATGTACTAGTTGCTGTTGAGTTGGTTGTTGAAATTGTTGCCGCTGAGTTGGTTGTTGTTGAGGTTGCTGAAGTTTTTGTTCTGTTTGGAGCAATTGTTGAATTTTTTGAATTAGTTGAAGATTGTCAAGTTGTTGTTGTGGTTGAGGCTGTTGGTGTTGTTGTTGATAAATTTGTTGGTGTATTTGTGATTTTTGAACCTGTGGAGACTGATTAAGTAGGTAGTTAATTGTGTTTTGCTGAAAATGAGAAGTTTGTTGTTCTTGAAGTGGTGGTTGTTGTTGTTGAAGTTGTTGTAGTTTTTGAAATGGTTGTTGTTGTTGGAGTGTAAGTTGTTGTTGTTGAAAAGGTTGTTGTAGTTGTTGAAGAGGTTGTTGATGATCAAGTTGTTGTTGTTGTTGTTGATGTGTTTGCTGTATTTGTTGTCGAGGAAGTTGTTGTTGTTGTTGTTGCCATTGAAGTTGAGCTGATTGTTGTTTTGATTTATTGTACTGCGGTTGGCAAAATTGTTGATAAAACTGTTGATGCTGAAAACTTTGTTGTTGTTGCTGCTGATATTGTTGAGTTTGAAAACAGTTTTGTTGATAATGTTGAGAATTCAAATGTTGTTGCTGAAAATTCTGGTTGCTGACATATTGCTTCATCATTCCAACATCACCCATAGATTGGCGTATCGAGCCCTCGTTGCTGTTTGGGCTCTGAGGAAATTCGTTGTTAACAGATAAGTTGCATTTGTTGTAAAAAGCATTAGTAGAGTTTTCATTGAGAGTTCCTTTGTCAGCAAGGCTAGTGTTAACGCTGTTATTAGCTTCAGTGGTAGCAGCGCTGTCAATAGTGCTGCTATGACTATTGTTAGTACCGTTGTTGAAATTACTATTAATATTGCCATTTTTAACGTTTTTAACGTCATTAAATCTTTCGTTTGACAAGTTAAGTGTAACATTGGCCTCAATAAAATCTCTGGCGTCGTAGAATTCTTCTCGAAAAATGCTGCTGGCAGCTGTGGAAAGAACATGATTTACTGAAATGAACCTACGTAATAGAAAATAAATGGAACTCTATAATAGAAAAATAGGTGAAACTATTTGAAAATCGAATAAAAACATTGTTTTATACATTATTAAATAGAAAAAAAAGACGTAATGCATAAAGAAAAATAGAATATTATAGATGAGAAAGAGTAAAAGAATTAAAATTGTGTAATTAAAAAAATATATATTAATGTAAAAGAGAGCTAAATAAATGTATGTAATAATAATCGAAACGACGTCGAAGCCTGGTGGGACGCCAATGAGAGAGTGAGCCACAAAAGACTGCTCAATACAAAGTGATCAGCATATAAGTAGTTCATCACTCCTTCAACGGCCACTCAAACGATACCTGCATTGTGCTGAGGCCGCTTGTGGTTGTGAGAAAACGAGGGATGTTGAGGAATATAGTTTCGAATGTTGTTATTTATTAAGGGGTTATTGTTGTTATACAGATTGCTGATCAGTTTATCATGAGGAGCATAGTTGCTTTCATTGTACATTCTTCCACCATGCACAGTGTCAATTTTTGCGCCATTTCTGTTTTTTTTCGACTGCGTTACCATAGTGATGTTCTGTTTGGTTTTTTCGAGGGTTCTGTTGTCAGGGACTGACATCTTTCGAGAAATGATCATCGGTTGCTTCTTGGACACACTTTTCTGTGGCAGAAGGTTGTGAGGTAGAAGGGTATATGGGAGAATCATTGGAGGGTGTTGCATAGTCGCCAAACTGGTAGTATCGGAGATTTTGGAAGCATCGTGGAAGGAAGAACCTTGAAAAAAATCGGAAATGTTTTGTGGTTTGCTTGGTTGGTTGTTTGTGGCCCTAGCATGGAAGGCCTGAACTGTATGGTGATTTTTGGAAACTGCAAAAGGGTCCGTTGAAGGAACTGAAACAGAGATGGGTGCCACGTTGCCTTGTGGAGCCAAAAATATGGCCTGTTCGAGTTGTTGCTTGGAGAGAGACTTAGTGGAAGAAATAACACTGAGACTGTTTGATCTCAACCTGGTTGGCTTGATGGACTTGTTCGAGGAAGCTTGGATATTGAGCTGGTTTGACGACCTGCTTTGGTGCATTGCATTGCCACTTACAAACATTGGCGTGGTTGGCGTCAGGGAAGAGGTGGCTTGGCTGTCTGTTTTGGCGATAAAAGGTGGTGCGTGTGTGACAGCTCTTTTTTGATCCTGAGGCCTCGAAGGTGTTGCTGAAGGTTTTTGTGGAAAAGGCAGTTGGGATGGCGAATTGATGAAAAACTTGGCTTGACCACCTATGATCGATGTTGGCTGTTTGTTCAATTGTTCAGCAGAGTTCTCAAACAAATTTCGTTTTTTGTTTTGGCTTCCAAATTGTTGGGGGAAATGTGTTTCTTGTTGGGAACTTGCCTTCAAGATAAGAGTGTTGCTTTTTTGTGTGATAACGTGTTGACTCGGTGTAGATAACGAAAACCTTCGGATGCTCACTCTGGCATCCGGAGGCTTCACTGGAGTGAACAGAAGGTCCTGCTTCAGCAAACTCACGTCTAGCTTTGACTGGAACTTTGACCCTTCAGTTTGCCACTCATGGCTTATTTCTTGTATGTTTCCATTTTGTTCCATGCCTGTTGTGGCCTGTGCTTGCTTGTAACAACTTTTTCTCAAACCAGCACTCTCTTCAAACCTTTGCAAATTTATTTCTCTCGTCATTTCCCTCTTCATTTCTTCTTCCACATCGTTTATATCCGATACTTGTGCTATGTTTTTGTACCTACTCGGAATCAAGTGGCGCCTCTCACTGGCAGGCTTCGACCTTGACATTCGTTCTCGCCTTTTGGGCAAAGTTTTGGAGTCTCCAGTTTTGAAATCTTTGTCAGGTGTTGAAGGAGTCGAGAGGCTTATTTTATCATTCACGTTACCTTCCCTGCCGTCCTGGAGCCTGCCTATGGAAGCTTTTCTGCTGTCAATCTGGTAAGTGCTAGAAGTCTTGGTGAGGCTGGACTGCTGAAATTTGTGGGTTCCAAAAAGTTTCAATTGCGACTGTTTGTTGTCTTTGGGCAGCAACGAATGAATGCAGCCTGTCGACTGCCTTCTGGTCACGATAATGTTGGGATTAGAGGTGAGGTCTGAGACCTCCTTGTGAGTCAGTCTTCTCACCAACGATGCCATGTTCCTGAAGGTCTCCCTGGCCTCCGAGGAGTCTGCCATGTTTCTGCAAATCAGTGACGTGACGTAACTTCAACGTTGCTTTATTGATACATTGTATATCCATGCTTCTTCAAGTTTCATTCTTTATAGAAAGCTCAAAAAGCAATTTTAGAGGCACCTAAGAAGTCTGAGCTCGAGCACATCGCTGATATCAGTGAGGGCGGTGATGGCGAGATGGGAAAGGCCTTCACAACAGATGCCGTTCACCGCCAACACCACATCTTCCTGCTGCAAGCCTGATTTCTCTGCCTTGCTGTGCATCCTGACCTGCAGCAAGTGTTGTTGCGGTTGCTTATTGATTTCTCTGTTTCAAGTTAATTAGTTTTTCAAATCGGTTAATGGGGTTTGTTGGGTTGGATTTCATTTCATTAATGAAATGAAATCCAACGCTTCAAAAGTGCAAAAATAACAAAAGAAAAAAACAAAGTCAAAATTCACCAAAACTGTATTCATAGAAAACTCAAGATGAAAATTAGAAGCAAAATTGACCATAGAATCAAATCAGTAAACCTAAAAATTTTGAATTAACCTTAGCTCATAAACCTTTGAAAATACTATTGAAAAATGTTTGACGTTGCTAGAAAGGCCACAGAAAAAGCAAAACTGTTGTAACAGAAGTCCGGGTCGACCCTTAATAGCAAAATTGACTACAAAATCAAAATAAAATCATTGAAAAATTTTAGAATATAACAAATGCTTGAAATCACATCTCATGACAATTAAAGAATGTTCTATTTCTGTGAGATGTGGTCTGATGTGCGAATCAAGGAATACTTATTCTTTTTCATTTCTTCTTTAGCCATTATCAATAACACAAGCCCTAATAGTAAATTCATGAAAAAATTATATGGGGCACTATTTTGGGGTTTATTCTTTATCGGTCTTTCATAGTTATTCTAAAAATAAATTCGGAAACATTAAAGAACTTTTGCAAGATTTATAACCCATTAAATAAATAATTTTTATCT
>OX387249.1:4856498-4860174 GCA_947562095.1 Branchellion lobata | reverse complement strand
CACACACACACACACACACACACACACACACACACACACACACACACACACACACACACACACACACACACACACACACACACACACACACACACACACACACACACACACACACACACACACACACACACACACACACACACACACACACACACACACACACACACACACACACACACACACACACACACACACACACACACACACACACACACACACACACACACACACACACACACACACACACACACACACACACACACACACACACACACACACACACACACACACACACACACACACACACACACACACACACACACACACACACACACACACACACACACACACACACACACACACACACACACACACACACACACACACACACACACACACACACACACACACACACACACACACACACACACACACACACACACACACACACACACACACACACACACACACACACACACACACACACACACACACACACACACACACACACACACACACACACACACACACACACACACACACACACACACACACACACACACACACACACACACACACACACACACACACACACACACACACACACACACACACACACACACACACACACACACACACACACACACACACACACACACACACACACACACACACACACACACACACACACACACACACACACACACACACACACACACACACACACACACACACACACACACACACACACACACACACACACACACACACACACACACACACACACACACACACACACACACACACACACACACACACACACACACACACACACACACACACACACACACACACACACACACACACACACACACACACACACACACACACACACACACACACACACACACACACACACACACACACACACACACACACACACACACACACACACACACACACACACACACACACACACACACACACACACACACACACACACACACACACACACACACACACACACACACACACACACACACACACACACACACACACACACACACACACACACACACAGTGACCCACCCACACACCCACAAGCACAACGTGGTGGATGCCACACAGGGGGGACGAGTATGCTCCTACCAGGAAGGGGCTGAGTGTCATGATCTTCAAGTGGCATGCCTCACCCGTCGTGTGCAGAGCCTTAAAAGGTCTCCGGTGGTTGAGGATGGAGCAGTCATCACTCACTATCACCTCATCTTTCCCCCAGGTCCACAAACCTCCGGTTCTTTCAGTTGCCTTCGAAAACTGATACTTACTTGTGGTGTTTGTTGAGGGGGCCCCTTTGACGTTGTTACCATTGCTTTCGACTTTTTCAGTGGAGATGTTGAAATAACAAGGCAGAATAATATCCGCATCAGGCTTTGATACATGTATCTTATCAGCTGATGATAAAAATACTCCCGTTGTCATGACAACGTATAACGTTCCTAACAATTCCATGGCTTGATATTCTATTGTACAATGCTTATTCGATTATTTATTCAATAGGTCAAAATGAGAAAATTAAAAATGTTCAAATCTTGAACTATCGAAATAATCTATAATAAATTGCAATCTTATTATTTCGATAAAATGAATGTATCGAAGAGAAGATGTAGGGGTGTGGATGCTTCTCAATGCTTCTGTCCTTCTCATGAATACTTCCACTGAATGTTGTGAATAAATTGTTTTGATTAAAAGTGAATTTATTTTGTTGTGAATAAATTGTTTTGATTAAAAGTCAATTTATTTTGTTGTGAATAAATGATTGAAAGGCCCATTCTTACATTCACTTTTGATTTTATTGTATACGTCACACTGTAAACACCTCGATTATCAACAATGTTAAGTGTTTCGAGAGCTTTGATGTTTATTAACTTCATAACTTCACTTTCATTTGTGCTAATGATGGCAGGTGAGCGCATGTTGCTCTTTTTTTACGTGTTTCGATACATGTGTTGTTACGTGTTTCGATACATGTGTTGTTACGTGTTTCGTTACATGTGTTGTTACGTGTTTCGTTACATGTGTTGTTACGTATTTCGTTACATGTGTTGTTACGTGTTTCGTTACATGTGTTGTTACATGTGTTGTTACGTGTTTCGTTACATGTGTTGTTACGTGTTTCGTTACATGTGTTGTTACATGTTTTTTCACATGTGTTGTTACATGTGTTGTTACATGTGTTGTTACGTGTTTCGTTACATGTGTTGTTACGTGTTTCGTTACATGTGTTGTTACATGTTTTTTCACATGTGTTGTTACATGTGTTGTTACATGTGTTGTTACGTGTTTCGTTACATGTGTTGTTACGTGTGTTGTTACGTGTTTCGTTACATGTGTTGTTACGTGTTTCGTTACATGTGTTGTTACATGTTTTTTCACATGTGTTGTTACATGTGTTGTTACATGTGTTGTTACATGTGTTGTTACGTGTTTCGTTACATGTGTTGTTACGTGTGTTGTTACGTGTTTCGTTACATGTGTTGTTACATGTGTTGTTACATGTTTTGTTACATGTGTTGTTACATGTTTTGTTACATGTGTTGTTACATGTTTTTTCACATGTGTTGTTACATGTGTTGTTACATGTGTTGTTACATGTGTTGTTACATGTTTTGTTACATGTTTTGTAAAATGTGTTGTTACATGCGTTGTTACATGTGTTGTTACATGTTTTGTTACATGTTTTGTAAAATGTGTTGTTACATGCGTTGTTACGTATTTTTATATGTTTTTTTACTTGTCACAAACAATAACAGCACCAAAACATTACGACAACAGTCAATAACAACACCACGTTACCTCCGAATTATCATCACAACAAAAACCACAACAAATCGACACACCAACATGAAAGAATCTCTTCCTCTAAAACTGCAATGGTCTTATTTCAACTACCATCGAAACAATTGTAATAACACTACAAAAACCACCTTTTGCCAATGCACGCTTACAAACTTCAAAAAAACTTCACTTTCATAAACGTTCACCATCACAAACACCCACCCAACCACCCAGCCTTACAAACACCCACCCAACCACCCGCCAGGCCTTACAAACACCCACCCAACCACCCAGCCTTTCAAACACCCACCCAACCACCCGCCAGGCCTTACAAACACCCACCCAACCACTCGCCAGGCCTTACAAACACCCACCCAACCACCCGCCAGGCCTTACAAACACCCACCCAACCACCCGCCAGGCCTTACAAACACCCACCCAACCACTCGCCAGGCCTTACAAACACCCACCCAACCACCCGCCAGGCCTTTCAAACACCCACCCAACCACCCGCCAGGCCTTACAAACACCCACCCAACCACCCGCCAGGCCTTACAAACACCCACCCAACCACCCGCCAGGCCTTACAAACACCCACCCAACCACCCGCCAGGCCTTACAAACACCCACCCAACCACCCGCCAGGCCTTACAAACACTCACCCAACCACCCGCCAGGCCTTACAAACACCCACCCAACCACCCGCCAGGCCTTACAAACACCCACCCAACCACCCAGCTTTTCAAACACCCACCCAACCACCCGCCAGGCCTTAAAAACACCCACCCAACCACTCGCCAGGCCTTACAAACACCCACCCAACCACCCGCCAGGCCTTACA
>OX387249.1:4560159-4698798 GCA_947562095.1 Branchellion lobata | reverse complement strand
TCTTATAGTACTCATTTTCACTCTGCACTTCCCTACTGTGGGTCCCTTTTACGGAGCTCTTTTCCCCCCAATCTTAACTCTATTGCTTCTCTACTTTCATTTCTTAAAGCCCTTAAAATTTTGTTGTTCAAACAGTTTGTAGCAGAGCGATCTTGAACAGTGTGGATTCAGCGCTATACAAATGGTTTAATTAGATTAGATTAGATCGTGTAATTGAGAAAACATAAGTGTACTTTAACCGTCATATTGAACGAATGAAGTATACTCAATGATAAAATAATAGATATTCATTTTGATAAAAAAAATTGTTTGCAAAATTCATGTTAGCACTTTTATCATTACGATGAAATCGTATTTAACAATAATTTCTTGTACCAATTCCATTTATTGTGATACTGTTTTTCAGACAACTTGAAAACAAAATTTAGTCATTTGAGTGCAAATTTTTATTTTATGTTTCTTTCTTATTTTGTTTTAAAAAATACTTTTCGAGATCAATTGAACTGTTTTATTTGAAAAATTATACTTTTGTTTTTTTATGGAACTTTCACTAAGATATTCAAATGTTTTGAATGTCAAAAAAATCTAAAAATTTCGAAATCTTTGATAAACCTGTACCTTTATTCAGTATTTTCAAAATTAAAAAAATGTTTTTCCATAGTAACAATTCATTTATGAGATTTTTTATAGTTTTTTCAGATTATTTATTTTTTCAGTTGTTGCCTTTGAGTTTTTGAAAAAAAAATTCATTATTTTCCCTTTTTTAATTTTACATCTTTTTCCTTTATTTCTTTTTTAAAATTCAAAGATTGTTAATATTTTTTAGTTATTTTCATTTTGTCAGTCATCTTTCACCTTTTCATTTTTCTTTTGGAACTTTTTTTTCAATAGAGTGGCCACATATATTCTGCATGCAGCTTACTAGATAGAATGTACTTTTGTAAAAATAAACTCGATATATTGAACTAGAAGACTCCACAAAATAGAACATATTGAATCATATTTCAATGAAAAATCTAAAATTTAAGAGTTCAAAAATCAAAAATTTTTAAAAAACAGAAAATTAAACAACAGTGAGACATCCTTGCAAACATACATTAAGCTGATACAAGTTGATACAAGCTAATACGAGCTAATACAAGCTGATACAAGTTGATACAAGCTGATACAAGCTGATACAAGTTGATACAAGTTGATACAAGTTGATACAAGCTGATACAAGTTGATACAAGTTGATACAAGTTGATACAAGTTGATACAAGTTGATACAAGTTGATACAAGTTGATACAAGTTGATACAAGTTGATACAAGTTGATACAAGTTGATACAAGCTGATACAAGCTGATACAAGTTGATACAAGTTGATACAAGTTGATACAAGTTGATACAAGCTGATGCAAGCTGATAAATACATACAAATAATAAACACAAAAACGTGAGCTCAGAGGGAAACAAACATCTCTGTGAAGCAGTACTTCCGCATCGTCGATTAGCCGTAAATAATAAAGTAACAGTATAACAATTGTTTCATGAAACTGGAAAATAAATACTTATGCAATAAAAACCCTCTTGAAAACTTGACTACGAACAGCTAACCTAATAATCTAATCAAAGCATTTGTGAAGTGCTAAAAAGCACTTTGTTCATAGAAACGGATTTACTCGCTGTGGACAGCTAGCTGACTGAACCACCTAGCGAAGCTAACATCAAACGATTCTGAATATTTAGTTTTGAACATTGATTGCAGAATATATTTTTCAACTAAATTCCAAAAGTGTTTGAAGGTTCATTGCATATTATTTTTTTAAATATCAGTCAGACGTCTCTTTCCAATTTAAGTAGTTTGACTATTTTTTATTTCTTTTTAAAACTAAGCTTTCCATAATTTCTACTCATCTCTAGTTTTTCTCAATTTCCCTTCTTCATATTTTAGTTCATAAGTTTATTTAATCAAACAGATTTTTTCGTGTTGAAAGATTTATTTATTTATTTGTTTATACCAAAGCGAACCACTCGCTATACTCTTCATCAACTTTTTAAACAGAAAGACCATTAAATTATTTTTTAATATTTTTCTAAATAACTAATATTACAGTTTTTTAGTTGGAAACTTTATAAATTGTCAGTATGGGCACACGAACGTGAACATGAACGTAGTAAAGAGTTTTCTGGGTAAAATACACAATAGGATGGTATTAGATAGTAAAAGTTTAAAAAAATGAATTAATTTGAAAACACTTTTGAAAAAACAATGAAATTAAAGAGGTGGTGAATAAAACAGAAAGGGATGAAGCACATGGCAGGAAGGTGAGGAAAGATCTCATGAATCAATCAACCCTATCACACGAGACAAGTTTAAAAAAGAACTAATGCATTCATTTTATTCAGATAATTTTATATTGACTTCTTCATTTATTAATTAATCTTTTTATTGGTGATTTCAGTTATTTATTTTTTTTGTTTTTAAAAGTGTTAATATAGCTTTGGCTTTTTCACTCGACTTTCCTTTCTTAAAACCATTTACTATTTGAGTTCATGATTGTTTTGATTTCTCATATTCATATATAGCCACAAAATTGTTTCACCAAAGATTTTCACTTCTAAAAATCATCTATATACATAAATATACACATATATTTAGCTATAAACATAATACTGTCTCAGTTGTTTGCTTTGACGCATGATAAAATGAATTTATTATTACTTATATTATCATAATTATAATGTTTATTTTCATATAATTTCATTTTCTTATAAATATCACTAAAGTACAAGATTACATATATTCCTCCTTTAATATGTATGTCTCCTAGCGTTAAACTCATGAGAATGGTAGGGCATTTTAGAACGGCTTGATGCTTCGGAAAAAGTATAAGTTTGAAGCTTCGGCCTGTGGTTCCTTGAGATTAAAAACGACATACATAGCTTTCAACCTGAGTGCCCCCTTTAACGTTGACGTTTCTGTATAGAAGCTGGAGACTTCAGCGTCCATCAGCTTTGCGTCGTTTCAATGGCTCTCGCGAGGTGTTTTGCGACCCTGGAGCCCTCTTAATGCTTCCCTCCAAGTGATCCGTTCAACCTTCTTTTTTCCAAAGTCGTTTTTTCTTTATGTTCTTTTGCAGGTTTTCCACGGACACGTATCTACATGCAAAATTAATAAAACGTGCATTGCTTTTTTTTGGAAAAAATAAATATTTAAAAAATCGAAATTATGAATACACCAAAAAATGAGTATGCCTTGCTTAGATGGGTTTGACGGAATGTACATAAAAAGTATCCATAATAGTGTCAAAGTGCGTTTGGCGTTCAGCGCAAAAGGTTTGGCTGTTATAAATCAAGTCGTAAGCAGTGAAATCTTCATGAAATGAGGTGTGATAAGGCTGCTCATTAAAGCAAAAAGTGAAAAATTAAAAACGACTTTTAATTTTTGAAATGTCTAATACATTTTTCATTGTTTTTTTCCATTGCTTTAATAGCCGCAATTCATATTAATTCAGATGCTTTAAATAAATTTGAAATTCCAAAATTAATTTTGAATTAAATTCGTTTCTTTTTGTTGTCTGTGATGTATTGGAGCTGAAATGGATACCATTAGTAAGTACGTCTTGTGTTCTTTCGTTACCATTTCAAAATAAAAATAAATATGAATTTTCAAAACCTTTTTGAAGCTTCTTGCATAAAATATCAAAATTAAGCATTGTCAAAAATATTTTAATAAGAAACGTTTTAAAAGTCAAAAGCTGTTCTAATAGTAGAGTAGTTTGAAATATTTGAATTAAAAAGTGCTTAGAATCTTGAGATTCTTTTTATAATTATTATCGTAGTGATCATTATCATAATCACTGTTGAAATCATGATCACAATCATTATCAACATCATTATCACAATAATTATCAACATCATTAGCTGCTTTCAATTTTTTTTTACTTGCTCGTTTTGTTTTTTTCTCTCTCTTCTAGTCCATCTTCTCATCCTTCTCATTCTTCTTCTTCTTTTTCGTTTTTTTTAATTTGCTTATTTTAAAATAAAAAATGAACAAATTCTTTATGAGGGCTTGATTAAAAGTAAAAAATAGAAAACAGAACAAAAAATTTTTCTTTTTGAAATAAAGTCTCGAAAAGCAATTTTTTTAAATTTTGAATAAAACCTCCATTGGTGAGGTTTTTAGAAAAAATAAATTATAAAAATGTTTTATCTCTCAAAAGGCACAAGCAGACTTACGGGAGCCCTAGAGCACAAAACCTTTCTGAACAAATGTCTTCTTCTTTCCCTTTGCCCCCTCTCTCTCCTCTCATCCCCATCTTCCACAGCCTCTCTCGGGGAGATAAAACTAATTAAAAGGCTACTTTTCGGAAGATTCTGTTCTTTTCATGCAATTCCTATCCTAGATGTATTCTTTCGATAACGAGACGATTTTGGATAAAATTCGTTTTGGATGTTGCTTTACGTGAGCTGATTTGATTATTTTTTTTTAGTTTTGTGTTTTCCTGAAATTTTATGGAGTTTTCAAATATGCCCAAAATAAGAATGTGTATTATTTTGAATTCTGAAATAATAAATTATCTTTTCCATTCTCAAGCTGGCCACCGAAGGTGACCAAACGAAGGCCGTTGCAAAGACGAAGACCGGACTAATGAATAAGTTGAACAGCTCAATTTTAAGAGTACTTTCTAAAGTATTAGTTGTCCGTGTGTGTGTGGTCGGTATGTGGTGCGTGGTGTGTGGTCTAAATGTGGTGCGTGTGTGTGTTGTCTGAATGTTGTGCGTGTGTGTGTGGTCAGAATGTGGTACGTGGTGTGTGGTCGGTATGGGGTGCGTGTTGTGTGGTCTGAATGTGGTGCGTGTGTGTGTGGTCAGTATGTGGTGCGTGTGTGTGTGGTCAGTATGTGGTGCGTGTGTGTGTGGTCTGAATGTGGTGCGTGTGTGTGTGTTCGGTATGTGGTGTGTGTGTGTGTGGTTTTAATGTGATGCGTGGTGTGTGGTTTGAATGGGGTGTGTGTGTGTGTGTGTGTGTGTGTGTGTGTGTGTGTGTGTGTGTGTGTGTGTGTGTGTGTGTGTGTGTGTGTGTGTGTGTGTGTGTGTGTGTGTGTGTGTGTGTGTGTGTGTGTGTGTGTGTGTGTGTGTGTGTGTGTGTGTGTGTGTGTGTGTGTGTGTGTGTGTGTGTGTGTGTGTGTGTGTGTGTGTGTGTGTGTGTGTGTGTGTGTGTGTGTGTGTGTGTGTGTGTGTGTGTGTGTGTGTGTGTGTGTGTGTGTGTGTGTGTGTGTGTGTGTGTGTGTGTGTGTGTGTGTGTGTGTGTGTGTGTGTGTGTGTGTGTGTGTGTGTGTGTGTGTGTGTGTGTGTGTGTGTGTGTGTGTGTGTGTGTGTGTGTGTGTGTGTGTGTGTGTGTGTGTGTGTGTGTGTGTGTGTGTGTGTGTGTGGGTGTGTGTGTGTGTGTGTGTGTGTGTGTGTGTGTGTGTGTGTGTCTGTGTGTGTGTGTGTGTGTGTGTGTGTGTGTGTGTGTGTGTGTGTGTGTGTGTGTGTGTGTGTGTGTGTGTGTGTGTGTGTGTGTGTGTGTGTGTGTGTGTGTGTGTGTGTGTGTGTGTGTGTGTGTGTGTGTGTGTGTGTGTGTGTGTGTGTGTGTGTGTGTGTGTGTGTGTGTGTGTGTGTGTGTGTGTGTGTGTGTGTGTGTGTGTGTGTGTGTGTGTGTGTGTGTGTGTGTGTGTGTGTGTGTGTGTGTGTGTGTGTGTGTGTGTGTGTGTGTGTGTGTGTGTGTGTGTGTGTGTGTGTGTGTGTGTGTGTGTGTGTGTGTGTGTGTGTGTGTGTGTGTGTGTGTGTGTGTGTGTGTGTGTGTGTGTGTGTGTGTGTGTGTGTGTGTGTGTGTGTGTGTGTGTGTGTGTGTGTGTGTGTGTGTGTGTGTGTGTGTGTGTGTGTGTGTGTGTGTGTGTGTGTGTGTGTGTGTGTGTGTGTGTGTGTGTGTGTGTGTGTGTGTGTGTGTGTGTGTGTGTGTGTGTGTGTGTGTGTGTGTGTGTGTGTGTGTGTGTGTGTGTGTGTGTGTGTGTGTGTGTGTGTGTGTGTGTGTGTGTGTGTGTGTGTGTGTGTGTGTGTGTGTGTGTGTGTGTGTGTGTGTGTGTGTGTGTGTGTGTGTGTGTGTGTGTGTGTGTGTGTGTGTGTGTGTGTGTGTGTGTGTGTGTGTGTGTGTGTGTGTGTGTGTGTGTGTGTGTGTGTGTGTGTGTGTGTGTGTGTGTGTGTGTGTGTGTGTGTGTGTGTGTGTGTGTGGTCTGAATAGGGTGCGTGTGTTTGTTTTGTTTTTTTTTTCTGTGTTTAGTATGTAATCGATATATGGTCTACATGTGTTTATGTGCAGTTTGTGCCTTTAAATTACCAAGTCAGCAGTAGCACCTCGCACTCATCATATGAAGGCCTTTGAAATGGACACGCGATTGAACGCGAATAAAATTCAAAAAGATTACATGTAATACGACGGGAAATATATTTTTATGAAAGTATAAACTAGACTTGAAGCGTGCAGAAAACTCAACTTTTACAAAAAATATTGCCACACATGCAACAATATTTCAACAATCATCCTAAAATTCTCGAACCCTATAAAATACAAACGCAAAAGAGATGGCGTGAAGAGACTTAGAAACCCCTTCACCTTGGTGCGAAAAGGGGTTTGAGGGAAAAGTTATTTTAATTAAAGAAGCAATTACGTTTTCTGGTTCCCAAAAACCTTCTCAGGTACATACACGGAGTCGAGTTTGAAGATGGCTAGCTGTATTTCAAAAAGATATGGAATTTATTATATAAGTGAAGTTCGTGCCTGTGAATATTTACTTTAAAACTCAATTGAATGAAAATTCAACATTTTTGACTTAAAAAAATACTACAACTTTTGCTGCTAAATTTTATCTGAACGAAGTTTCAGATCTTTTTTCATATAAATTCGTGGCAGCTAATACGAACCCAAAATCCTCACGGAAAATAGAACTTTTGAAAATGTTTCAAACGTGAAAAAAAATTTTCAACTCTTTTTTTCCGGTCATGTCAATAACTTTGTGAAAAATGTTCCGAGAGCGCAATTTATCATGTTGGTTTCTAAATTTCTCAAACCCTTTTTTAAATACAAAGCTCCATAAATTAATATAATAATGAATCAAAATTTCAAACGTACAATTCTATGACTTTCATCTCTTTATCAACACAGAAAAAAAAATTAAACAAGTTTAAATTTTTTTAAAACAATAAGCAAACATGAAAGCAGTAAATAAAAATAAAAGTGATTAAAAACTCAAGCTGAACTTCGCATTCATCACTATTCCTGCAGCCCCACCCATAATCAAAGACCACTCCCCAAGTTTCTTGGTGCAACCAGCCAATCAGAATGTCGAATTGTTTTGTGACGTCAGAGGAATTCCGGAGCCTCTAGTCACGTGGAAAAAAAACGGCCAAGATCTGCACACATTGCTCTCTTGGAAGGATAATGAACGCATCAGTATTGGTGGGTGGGAAAAGTGGAATGATTTTGGTGAAAAGTATGGGTGAGAATAATGAGAGAAGATGTATGGTGAGAATGATGCAAAATATTTGGGATGAGAATGATGAAGATTTGTAGTGAGATTGATGAAAATTTGTGGTGAGAATGATGAGAGAAGATCTGTGGTGGGAATAATGAAGAAGATTTGGGGTGAGAAAAATGAGAAAAGATTTGTAGTGAGAATAACGAGAGTAGATTTGTGGTGAGAATGATGAGAGATGATTTTTGGTGAGAATGATGAGAGAAGATTTGTGGTGAGAATGATGAGAGAAGATTTGTGGTGAGAATTGTGAGAGAAGATTTGTGGTGAGAATGATGAGAGAAGATTTGTGGTGAGAATGATGAGAGAAGATTTGTGGTGAGAATGATGAGAGAAGATTTGTGGTGAGAAGGATGAGAGAAGATTTGTGGTGAGAATGATGAGAGAAGATTTGTGGTGAGAAGGATGAGAGAAGATTTGTGGTGAGAATGATGAGAGAAGATTTGTGGTGAGAATGATGAGAGAAGATTTGTGGTGAGAATGATGAGGAAGACTTGTGGTGGGAATGATGTAGGAGATTTGTGGTGGGAAAAATGAGATATGATTTATGGGGGGAAAGATGAGATGGAAATGCTTTTATCAAATATCTACTAATAGAGATGCTAGCTGAAATATGATTGGGAAAAAAAAAGATAGAATGTTGGAATGGATGAATGGCTGTGAAATGGGGGTGTTACACGTATGAAGTGTGATTGATAGTAATGAAACTGATTGGTGTAGGGTTTAGTGAGAAGAATAAAAAGTGAACTTGGGTGTTGTAAAAAAGATATTTGAAAGAAGTATCAGTAAAGAAAATGAGAATTGAACTGAAACTAGGTTAATGATGGGGATAGCCATGGATTGGAATAAGATAAGATGAGGAATGAGGATGAGTAGTGTGTGGAAAGAATGAAAGAAAGGAATATAGATACAGAGATTTAAAGGAAAGGTGTGAAAAAAATGTGTGGATGGAAGATGGGGAACGAGATGTAGATGGGAGGTTTGGATGAAAAGTGTGGATGGGAGATGTAGATGAAGGATGTTGATGAGAGGTGTGAATGAGAAGTGTGAAAGAGAGGTGAATGAGAGGTCTGGATGAGGGGTGTGAATGTTAGGTGAGGAAAGAGATATGGAAGAGAGAAGTGGCTGAGAGGTGTAAATGAGATATGTGGATGAGAGGTGTGAATGAAAGGTGTTAATGAAAGGTGTGGGTGAAAGGTGTGCTGGAAAAGTGAAGATGAAAGGTGTGGATGAAAGGTGTGGATGGAAGGTGTGGATGAGAGGTGTGGATGAGATCTGTGGATGAAAAGTGTGGATGAGAGATGTGGATGAGAGGTGTGGATAAGATGTGTGCATGAGAGGTGTGGATGAGAGGTGTGGAAAAGAGGTGTGGATGAGAGGTGTGGATGAGAGGTGTGGATGAGAGGTGTGGATGAGAGGTGTGGATGAGAAATGTGGATAAGAGGTGTGGATATGAAGTGTGGATGAGAAGTGTGGATGAGAGGTGTGGAAAAGAGGTGTGGATGAGAGATGTGTACGAGAGGTGTGGATGAGAGGTGTGGATGAGAGGTGTGGATGAGAGGTGTGGATGAGAGGTGTAGATGAGAGGTGTGGATGAGAGGTGTGGATGAGAGGTGTAGATGAGAGGTGTGTATGAGAGGTGAAGAAAGAGATGTGGATGAGAGGTGTGGATGAAAGATGTGGATGAGAGGTGTGAATGAAAAGTGTGGATGAGAGGTGTAGAAAGAGATGTTAAAACGCTGGGGGAGAGACGTGTGAAAAAAGATCCAAATGAGATATGTGAATGAGAGGTCTGGATGAGAGGTGTGAATGTTAGGAGTGCATGAGATTTGTGAATGAGAATTGTGGATGAAAGGTCTGAATGAGAAGTGTGTAAAGAGATATGGATGCGAGGTGTGGAGGAGAGGTGTGGATGAGAGGTGTGGATGAGAGATGTGGATGAGAGGTGTGGATGAGAGGTGTGAATGAAAGGTATGGATGAGAGGTGTAGATGAGGGGTGTGGATGAGAGGTGTGGATGTGAGGTGTGGATGAGAGGTGTGGATGAGAGGTGTGGATGAGAGGTGTATATGAGAGGTCTGGATGAGAGGTGTGAATGTTAGGAGTGCATGAGATTTGTGAATGAGAATTGTGGATGAAAGGTCTGAATGAGAAGTGTGTAAAGAGATATGGATGCGAGGTGTGGAGGAGAGGTGTGGATGAGAGGTGTGGATGAGAGATGTGGATGAGAGGTGTGGATGAGAGGTGTAAATGAAAGGTATGGATGAGAGGTGTGGATGAGGGGTGTGGATGAGAGGTGTGGATGAGAGGTGTGTATGAGAAGTTTGGATGAGAGGTGTGGATGAAAGGTATGGATGAGAGGTGTGGATGAGAGGTGTGGATGAGAGGTGTGGATGAGAGGTGTGAAGAAGAGGTGTGGATGAGAGGTGTGGATGAGATGTGTGGATGAAATGTGTGGATGAGAGGTGTGGATGAAATGTGTGGATGAGAGGTGTGGATGATAGGTGTGGATGAGAGGTGTGGATGAGAGGTGTGTATGAGAGGTGAAAAAAGAAATGTGGATGAGAGGTGTGGATGAAAGATGTGGATGAGAGGTGTGAATGAAAGGTGTGGATGAGAGGTGTAGAAAGAGATGTTAAAACGCTGGGGGAGAGACGTGTGAAAAAAGATCCAAATGAGAATATGAATGAGAGGTCTGGATGAGAGGTGTGAATGTTAGGAGTGCATGAGATTTGTGAATGAGAATTGTGGATGAAAGGTCTGAATGAGAGGCGTGTAAAGAGATATGAGTGCGAGGTGTGGAGGAGAGGTGTGGATGAGAGGTGTGGATGAGAGATGTGGATGAAAGGTGTGGATGAGAGGTGTGAATGAAAGGTATGGATGAGAGGTGTGGATGAGAGGTGTGGATGAGAGGTGTGTGTGAGAAGTTTGGATGAGAGGTGTGGATGAAAGGTATGGATGAGAGGTGTGGATGAGAGGTGTGGATGAGAGGTGTGGATGAGAGGTGTGGATGAAAGGTGTGGATGAGAGGTGTGAATGAAAGGTGTGGATGAGAGGTGTGGATGAGAGGTGTGGATGAGAGGTGTGGATGAGAGGTGTGGATGAGAGGTGTAGATGAGAGGTGTGGATGATAGGTGTGGATGAGAGGTGTGGATGAGAGGTGTGTATGAGAGGTGAAGAAAGAAATGTGGATGAGAGGTGTGGATGAAAGATGTGGATGAGAGGTGTGAATGAAAGGTGTGGATGAGAGGTGTAGAAAGAGATGTTAAAACACTGGGGGAGAGACGTGTGAAAAAAGATCCAAATGAGAATATGAATAAGAGGTGTGGATGAGAGATGTGGATGAAAGGTGTGGATGAGAGGTGTGAATGAAAGGTATGGATGAGAAGTGTGGATGAGAGGTGTGGATGAGAGGTGTGGATGGAGGGTGTGGATGAGAGGTGTGGATGATAGGTGTGGATGAGAAGTGTGGAAGAGAAGTGTGGTTGGAGGGTGTGGATGAGAGGTGTGAATGAAAGGAGTGGATGAGAAGTGTGGATGAAAGGTGTGGATGAGAGGTGTGGATGAGAGGTGTGGATGAGAGGTGTGGATGGGAGGTGTGAATGAGAGGTGTAGAAGAGAGGTGTGGATGATAGGTGTGGATGAGAAGTGTGGAAAAGAGGTGTGGTTGGAGGGTGTGGATGAGAGGTATGAATGAAAAGTGTGGATGAGAAGTGTGGATGAGAGGTGTAGATGAAAGGTATGGATGAGCGGTGTAGATTAGAGGTGTGGATGAGAGGTGTAGATGAGAGGTGTGGATGAGAGGTGTGGATGAGAGGTGTGGATGAGAGGTGTGGATGAGTAGTGTGGATGAGAGGTGTGGATGGAAATTGTGGATGAGAGGTGTGGATGAGAAGTGTGGATGAGGTGTGTGGATGAAATGTGTGGATGGGAGGTGTGGATGAGAGGTGTGGATGAGAGGTGTGAATGAAAAGTGTGGATGAGAGGTGCAGATGAGAGGTTTGGATGAGAGGTGTGGAGGAGAGGTGTGGATGAGAGGTGTGGATGAGAGGTGTAGATGAGATGTGTGGATGAAAGGTGTGGATGAGAGGTGTGGATGGAAAGTGTGGATGAGAGGTGTGTAAGAGAGGTGTAGATGAGAGGTGTGGTCAAAAGGTGTGGATGAGAGGTAGGGAGGTGAGGTGTGGATGAGAGGTGTGGATGAGAGGTGTGGATGAGAGGTGTGGATGAGAGGTGTGGATGAGAGGTGTAGATGAGATGTGTGGATGAGAGGTTTGGATGAGAGGGTGGATGAGAGGTGTGGATGAAAGGTGTGGATGAAAGGTGTGGATGAGAGATGTGGATGAGAGGTGTGAAGGAGAGGTGTGGATGAGAGGTGTGGATGGAAGGTATGGATGGAAGGTATGGATAATAGGTATGGATAAAAGGTGTGGATGAGAGGTGTGGATGAGAGGTGTGGATGTGAGGTATGGATAAAAGGTGTGGATGAGAGGTGTGGATTAAAGGTATGGAAGATATGTGTGGATTAAAGGTGTGGATGGGAGGTGCTGGATGAGAGGTGTGGCTGAGAGTTGTGGATGAGAGGTGTTGATGAGAATTGTGGATGAGAGAAGTGGATGAGAGGTGTGGATGAGAGGTGTGGATGAGATGTGTGGATGAGAGGTGTGGATGAGTGATGTGGATGAGGGGTGTGGATGGAAAGTGTGGATGAGAGGTGTGGATGAGAGGTGTGAATGAAAGGTATGGATGAGAGGTGTGGATGAGAGGTGTGGATGAGAGATGTGGATGAAAGGTGTGGATGAGAGGTGTGAATGAAAGGTATGGATGAGAAGTGTGGATGAGAGGTGTGGATGAGAGGTGTGGATGGAGGGTGTGGATGAGAGGTGTGGATGATAGGTGTGGATGAGAAGTGTGGAAGAGAAGTGTGGTTGGAGGGTGTGGATGAGAGGTGTGAATGAAAGGAGTGGATGAGAAGTGTGGATGAAAGGTGTGGATGAGAGGTGTGGATGAGAGGTGTGGATGAGAGGTGTGGATGGGAGGTGTGAATGAGAGGTGTAGAAGAGAGGTGTGGATGATAGGTGTGGATGAGAAGTGTGGAAAAGAGGTGTGGTTGGAGGGTGTGGATGAGAGGTATGAATGAAAAGTGTGGATGAGAAGTGTGGATGAGAGGTGTAGATGAAAGGTATGGATGAGCGGTGTAGATTAGAGGTGTGGATGAGAGGTGTAGATGAGAGGTGTGGATGAGAGGTGTGGATGAGAGGTGTGGATGAGAGGTGTGGATGAGTAGTGTGGATGAGAGGTGTGGATGGAAATTGTGGATGAGAGGTGTGGATGAGAAGTGTGGATGAGGTGTGTGGATGAAATGTGTGGATGGGAGGTGTGGATGAGAGGTGTGGATGAGAGGTGTGAATGAAAAGTGTGGATGAGAGGTGCAGATGAGAGGTTTGGATGAGAGGTGTGGAGGAGAGGTGTGGATGAGAGGTGTGGATGAGAGGTGTAGATGAGATGTGTGGATGAAAGGTGTGGATGAGAGGTGTGGATGGAAAGTGTGGATGAGAGGTGTGTAAGAGAGGTGTAGATGAGAGGTGTGGTCAAAAGGTGTGGATGAGAGGTAGGGAGGTGAGGTGTGGATGAGAGGTGTGGATGAGAGGTGTGGATGAGAGGTGTGGATGAGAGGTGTGGATGAGAGGTGTAGATGAGATGTGTGGATGAGAGGTTTGGATGAGAGGGTGGATGAGAGGTGTGGATGAAAGGTGTGGATGAAAGGTGTGGATGAGAGATGTGGATGAGAGGTGTGAAGGAGAGGTGTGGATGAGAGGTGTGGATGGAAGGTATGGATGGAAGGTATGGATAATAGGTATGGATAAAAGGTGTGGATGAGAGGTGTGGATGAGAGGTGTGGATGTGAGGTATGGATAAAAGGTGTGGATGAGAGGTGTGGATTAAAGGTATGGAAGATATGTGTGGATTAAAGGTGTGGATGGGAGGTGCTGGATGAGAGGTGTGGCTGAGAGTTGTGGATGAGAGGTGTTGATGAGAATTGTGGATGAGAGAAGTGGATGAGAGGTGTGGATGAGAGGTGTGGATGAGATGTGTGGATGAGAGGTGTGGATGAGTGATGTGGATGAGGGGTGTGGATGGAAAGTGTGGATGAGAGGTGTGGATGAGAGGTGTGAATGAAAGGTATGGATGAGAGGTGTGGATGAGAGGTGTGGATGAGAGGTGTGGATGAGAGGTGTGGATGAGAGATGTGGATGAAAGGTGTGGATGAGAGGTGTGAATGAAAGGTATGGATGAGAAGTGTGGATGAGAGGTGTGGATGAGAGGTGTGGATGGAGGGTGTGGATGAGAGGTGTGGATGATAGGTGTGGATGAGAAGTGTGTAAGAGAAGTGTGGTTGGAGGGTGTGGATGAGAGGTGTGAATGAAAGGAGTGGATGAGAAGTGTGGATGAAAGGTGTGGATGAGAGGTGTGGATGAGAGGTGTGGATGAGAGGTGTGGATGGGAGGTGTGAATGAGAGGTGTAGAAGAGAGGTGTGGATGATAGGTGTGGATGAGAAGTGTGGAAAAGAGGTGTGGTTGGAGGGTGTGGATGAGAGGTACGAATGAAAAGTTTGGATGAGAAGTGTGGATGAAAGGTGTAGATGAAAGGTATGGATGAGGGGTGTAGATTAGAGGTGTGGATGAGAGGTGTAGATGAGAGGTGTGGATGAGAGGTGTGGATGAGAGGTGTGGATGAGAGGTGTGGATGAGTGGTGTGGATGAGAGGTGTGGATGGAAATTGTGGATGAGAGGTGTGGATGAGAGGTGTGGATGAGGTGTGTGGATGAAATGTGTGGATGGGAGGTGTGGATGAGAGGTGTGGATGAGAGGTGTGAATGAAAAGTGTGGATGAGAGGTGCAGATGAGAGGTTTGGATGAGAGGTGTGGAGGAGAGGTGTGGATGAGAGGTGTGGATGAGAGGTGTAGATGAGATGTGTGGATGAAAGGTGTGGATGAGAGGTGTGGATGGAAAGTGTGGATGAGAGGTGTATAAGAGAGGTGTAGATGAGAGGTGTGGTCAAAAGGTGTGGATGAGAGGTAGGGAGGTGAGGTGTGGATGAGAGGTGTGGATGAGAGGTGTGGATGAGAGGTGTGGATGAGAGGTGTAGATGAGATGTGTGGATGAGAGGTTTGGATGAGAGGGTGGATGAGAGGTGTGGATGAAAGGTGTGGATGAAAGGTGTGGATGAGAGATGTGGATGAGAGGTGTGAAGGAGAGGTGTGGATGAGAGGTGTGGATGGAAGGTATGGATGGAAGGTATGGATAAGAGGTATGGATAAAAGGTGTGGATGAGAGGTGTGGATGAGAGGTGTGGATGTGAGGTATGGATAAAAGGTGTGGATGAGAGGTGTGGATAAAGGTATGGAAGAGATGTGTGGATTAAAGGTGTGGATGGGAGGTGCTGGATGAGAGGTGTGGATGAGAGGTGTGGATAAAGGTATGGAAGAGATGTGTGGATTAAAGGTGTGGATGGGAGGTGCTGGATGAGAGGTGTGGCTGAGAGTTGTGGATGAGAGGTGTTGATGAGAATTGTGGATGAGAGAAGTGGATGAGAGGTGTGGATGAGAGGTGTGGATGAGATGTGTGGATGAGAGGTGTGGATGAGTGATGTGGATGAGGGGTGTGGATGGAAAGTGTGGATGAGAGGTGTGGATGAGAGGTGTGAATGAAAGGTATGGATGAGAGGTGTGGATGAGAGGTGTGGATGAGAGGTGTGGATGGAGGGTGTGGATGAGAGGTGTGGATGAAAGGTGTGGATGATAGGTGTGGATGAGAAGTGTGGAAGAGAGGTGTGGTTGGAGGGTGTGGATGAGAGGTGTGAATGAATGGTGTGGATGAGAAGTGTGGATGAAAGGTGTGGATGAGAGGTGTGGATGAGAGGTGTGGATGAGAGGTGTGGATGGGAGGTGTGAATGAGAGATGTAGAAGAGAGGTGTGGATGATAGGTGTGGATGAGAAGTGTGGAAGAGAGGTGTGGTTGGAGGGTGTGGATGAGAGGTTTGAATGAAAGGTGTGGATGAGAAGTGTGGATGAGAGGTGTAGATGAGTTGTGTGGATTATGTGTTGATGAGAGGTGTGGATGAGGGGTGTGGATGAAAGGTATGGATGAGCGGTGTAGATTAGAGGTGTGGATGAGAGGTGTAGATGAGAGGTGTGGATGAGAGGTGTGGATGAGAGGTGTGGATGAGAGGTGTGGATGAGTGGTGTGGATGAGAGGTGTGGATGGAAAGTGTGGATGAGAGGTGTGGATGAGAGGTGTGGATGAGGTGTGTGGATGAAATGTGTGGATGGGAGGTGTGGATGAGAGGTTTGGATGAGATGTGTGGATGAAAAGTGTGGATGAGAGGTGCAGATGAGAGGTTTGGATGAGAGGTGTGGATGAGAGGTGTAGATGAGATGTGTGGATGAAAGGTGTGGATGAGAGGTGTGGATGGAAAGTATGGATGAGAGGTGTATAAGAGAGGTGTAGATGAGAGGTGTGGTCAAAAGGTGTGGATGAGAGGTAGGGAGGTGAGGTGTGGAGGAGAGGTGTGGATGAGAGTTGTGGATGAGAGGTGTTGATGAGAATTGTGGATGAGAGAAGTGGATGAGAGGTGTGGATGAGAGGTGTGGATGAGAGGTGTGGATGAGAGGTGTGGATGAGTGGTGTGGATGAGAGGTGTGGATGGAAAGTGTGGATGAGAGGTGTGGATGAGAGGTGTGGATGAAAAGTGTGGATGAGAGGTGCAGATGAGAGGTTTGGATGAGAGGTGTGGAGGAGAGGTGTGGATGAGAGGTGTGGATGAGAGGTGTAGATGAGATGTGTGAATGAAAGGTGTGGATGAGAGGTGTGGATGGAAAGTGTGGATGAGAGGTGTATAAGAGAGGTGTAGATGAGAGGTGTGGTCAAAAGGTGTGGATGAGAGGTAGGGAGGTGAGGTGTGGATGAGAGGTGTGGATGAGAGGTGTTGATGAGAGGTGTGGATGAGAGGTGTAGATGAGATGTGTGGAAGAGAGGTTTAGATGAGAGGGTGGATGAGAGGTGTGGATGAAAGGTGTGGATGAAAGGTGTGGATGAGAGATGTGGATGAGAGGTGTGAAGGAGGAGTGTGGATGAAAGGTGTGGATGAGAGGTTTGGATGAGAGGTGTGGATGAGAGGTGTGGATGGAAGGTATGGATGGAAGGTATGGATAAGAGGTATGGATAAAAGGTGTGGATGAGAGGTGTGGATTAAAGGTGTGGATGAGATGTGTGGATTAAAGGTGTGGATGAGAGGTGCTGGATGAGAGGTGTGGCTGAGAGTTGTGGATGAGAGGTGTTGATGAGAATTGTGGATGAGAGAAGTGGATGAGAGGTGTGGATGAGAGGTGTGGATGAGAGGTGTGGATGAGAGGTGTGGATGAGAGGTGTGGATGAGAGGTGTGGATGAGAGGTGTGGATGAGAGGTGTGGATGAGAGGTGTGGATGAGTGATGTGGATGAGGGGTGTGGATGGAAAGTGTGGATGAGAGGTGTGGATGAGAGGTGTGGATGAGGTGTGTGGATGAAATGTGTGAATGGGAGGTGTGGATGAGAGGTGTGGATGAGAGGTGTGGATGAAAAGTGTGGATGAGAGGTGCAGATGAGAGGTTTGGATGAGAGGTGTGGAGGAGAGGTGTGGATGAGAGGTGTGGATGAGAGGTGTAGATGAGATGTGTGGATGAAAGGTGTGGATGAGAGGTGTGGATGGAAAGTGTGGATGAGAGGTGTATAAGAGAGGTGTAGATGAGAGGTGTGGTCAAAAGGTGTGGATGAGAGGTAGGGAGGTGAGGTGTGGATGAGAGGTGTGGATGAGAGGTGTGGATGGAGGGTGTGGAGGAGAGGTGTGGATGAGAGGTGGGGATGATAGGTGTGGATGAAAAGTGTGGAAGAGAGGTGTGGTTGGAGGGTGTGGATGAGAGGTGTGAACGAAAGGTGTGGATGAGAAGTGTGGATGAGAGGTGTAGATGAGTTGTGTGGGTTATATGTGTGAATGAGAGGTGTGGATGAGGGGTGTGGATGAAAGGTATGGATGAGCGGTGTAGATTAGAGGTGTGGATGAGAGGTGTGGATGAGAGGTGTGGATGAGAGGTGTGGATGAAGGGTGTGGATGAGAGGTGCAGATGAGAGGTTTGGATGAGAGGTGTGGTTGGAGGGTGTGGATGAAAGGAGTGAATGAAAGGTGTGGATGAGAAGTGTGGATGAAAGGTGTGGATGAGAGGTGTGGATGAGAGGTGTGGATGAGAGGTGTGGATGAGAGGTGTGGATGGGATGTGTGAATGAGAGGTGTAGAAGAGAGGTGTGGATGAGAAGTGTGGAAGAGAGGTGTGGTTGGAGGGTGTGGATGAGAGGTGTGAACGAAAGGTGTGGATGAGAAGTGTGGATGAGAGGTGTAGATGAGTTGTGTGGATTATATGTGTGGATGAGAGGTGTGGATGAGGGGTGTGGATGAAAGGTATGGATGAGCGGTGTAGATTAGAGGTGTGGATGAGAGGTGTGGATGAGGTGTGTGGATGAAATGTGTGGATGGGAGGTGTGGATGAGAGGTTTGGATGAGATGTGTGGATGAAAAGTGTGGATGAGAGGTGCAGATGAGAGGTTGGGATGAGAGGTGTGGATGAGAGGTGTAGATGAGATGTGTGGATGAAAGGTGTGGATGAGAGGTGTGGATGGAAAGTATGGATGAGAGGTGTATAAGAGAGGTGTAGATGAGAGGTGTGGTCAAAAGGTGTGGATGAGAGGTAGGGAGGTGAGGTGTGGAGGACAGGTGTGGATGAGAGTTGTGGATGAGAGGTGTTGATGAGAATTGTGGATGAGAGAAGTGGATGAGAGGTGTGGATGAGAGGTGTGGATGAGAGGTGTGGATGAGAGGTGTGGATGAGTGGTGTGGATGAGAGGTGTGGATGGAAAGTGTGGATGAGAGGTGTGGATGAGAGGTGTGGATGAAAAGTGTGGATGAGAGGTGCAGATGAGAGGTTTGGATGAGAGGTGTGGAGGAGAGGTGTGGATGAGAGGTGTGGATGAGAGGTGTAGATGAGATGTGTGAATGAAAGGTGTGGATGAGAGGTGTGGATGGAAAGTGTGGATGAGAGGTGTATAAGAGAGGTGTAGATGAGAGGTGTGGTCAAAAGGTGTGGATGAGAGGTAGGGAGGTGAGGTGTGGATGAGAGGTGTGGATGAGAGGTGTTGATGAGAGGTGTGGATGAGAGGTGTAGATGAGATGTGTGGAAGAGAGGTTTAGATGAGAGGGTGGATGAGAGGTGTGGATGAAAGGTGTGGATGTAAGGTGTGGATGAGAGATGTGGATGAGAGGTGTGAAGGAGGAGTGTGGATGAAAGGTGTGGATGAGAGGTTTGGATGAGAGGTGTGGATGAGAGGTGTGGATGGAAGGTATGGATGGAAGGTATGGATAAGAGGTATGGATAAAAGGTGTGGATGAGAGGTGTGGATTAAAGGTGTGGATGAGATGTGTGGATTAAAGGTGTGGATGAGAGGTGCTGGATGAGAGGTGTGGCTGAGAGTTGTGGATGAGAGGTGTTGATGAGAATTGTGGATGAGAGAATTTGATGAGAGGTGTGGATGAGAGGTGTGGATGAGAGGTGTGGATGAGAGGTGTGGATGAGAGGTGTGGATGAGAGGTGTGGATGAGAGGTGTGGATGAGAGGTGTGGATGAGTGATGTGGATGAGGGGTGTGGATGGAAAGTGTGGATGAGAGGTGTGGATGAGAGGTGTGGATGAGGTGTGTGGATGAAATGTGTGGATGAGAGGTGCAGATGAGAGGTTTGGATGAGAGGTGTGGTTGGAGGGTGTGGATGAAAGGAGTGAATGAAAGGTGTGGATGAGAAGTGTGGATGAAAGGTGTGGATGAGAGGTGTGGATGAGAGGTGTGGATGAGAGGTGTGGATGAGAGGTGTGGATGGGATGTGTGAATGAGAGGTGTAGAAGAGAGGTGTGGATGAGAAGTGTGGAAGAGAGGTGTGGTTGGAGGGTGTGGATGAGAGGTGTGAACGAAAGGTGTGGATGAGAAGTGTGGATGAGAGGTGTAGATGAGTTGTGTGGATTATATGTGTGGATGAGAGGTGTGGATGAGGGGTGTGGATGAAAGGTATGGATGAGTGGTGTGGATGAGAGGTGTGGATGGAAAGTGTGGATGAGAGGTGTGGATGAGGTGTGTGGATGAGGTGTGTGGATGAAATGTGTGGATGGGAGATGCAGATGAGAGGTTTGGATGAGAGGTGTGGAGGAGAGGTGTGGATGAGAGGTGTGGAGGAGAGGTGTGGATGAGAGGTGTGGATGAGAGGTGTAGATGAGATGTGTGGATGAAAGGTGTGGATGAGAGGTGTGGATGGAAAGTGTGGATGAGAGGTGTATAAGAGAGGTGTAGATGAGAGGTGTGGTCAAAAGGTGTGGATGAGAGGTGGGGAGGTGAGGTGTGGATGAGAGGTTTGGATGAGAGGTGTGGATGAGAGGTGTGGATGGAGGGTGTGGATGAGAGGTGTGGATGAGAGGTGTGGATGAGGTGTGTGGATGAACTGTGTGGATGGGAGGTGATGATGAGAGGTGGCGATGAGAGGTTTGGATGAGAGGTGTGGAGGAGAGGTGTGGATGAGAGGTGTGGATGAGAGGTGTGGATGAGAGGTGTACATGAGATGTGTGGATGAAAGGTGTGGATGAGAGGTGTGGATGGAAAGTGTGGATGAGAGGTGTATAAGAGAGGTGTAGATGAGAGGTGTGGTCAAAATGTGTGGATGAGAGGTAGGGAGGTGAGGTGTGGATGAGATGTGTGGATGAGAGTTGTGGATGAAAGGTGTTGATGAGAATTGAGGATGTGAGAAGTGGATGAGAGGTGTGGATGAGAGGTGTGGATGAGAGGTGTGGATGAGAGGTGTGGATGAGTGGTGTGGATGAGAGGTGTGGATGGAAAGTGTGGATGAGAGGTGTGGATGAGAGGTGTGGATGAGGTGTGTGGATGAAATGTGTGGATGGAGGTGTGGATGAGAGGTGTGGATGGAAATTGTGGATGAGAGGTGTATAAGAGAGGTGTAGATGAGAGGTGTGGTCAAAATGTGTGGATGAGAGGTAGGGAGGTGAGGTGTGGATGAGATGTGTGGATGAGAGTTGTGGATGAAAGGTGTTGATGAGAATTGAGGATGTGAGAAGTGGATGAGAGGTGTGGATGAGAGGTGTGGATGAGAGGTGTGGATGAGAGGTGTGGATGAGTGGTGTGGATGAGAGGTGTGGATGGAAAGTGTGGATGAGAGGTGTCGATGAGAGGTGTGGATGAGGTGTGTGGATGAAATGTGTGGATGGGAGGTGTGGATGAGAGGTGTGGATGAGAGGTGTGGATGAAAAGTGTGGATGAGAGGTGCAGATGAGAGGTTTGGATGAGAGGTGTGGAGGAGAGGTGTGGATGAGAGGTGTGGTTAAAAGGTGTAGATGAGATGTGTGGATGAAAGGTGTGGATGAGAGGTGTGGATGGAAAATGTGGATGAGAGGTGTATAAGAGAGGTGTAGATGAGAGGTGTGGTCAAAAGTTGTGAATGAGAGGTAGGGAGGTGAGGTGTGGATGAGAGGTGTGGATGAGAGGTGTGGATGAGAGGTGTGGATGGGAGGTGTGAATGAGAGGTGTAGAAGAGAGGTGTGGATGATAGGTGTGGATGAGAAGTGTGGAAGAGAGGTGTGGTTGGAGGGTGTGGATGAGCGGTGTGAATGAAAGGTGTGGATGAGAGGTGTAGATGAGTTGTGTGGATTATATGTGTTGATGAGAGGTGTGGATGAGGGGTGTGGATGAGAGGTGTGGATGAGAGGTGTGGATGAGAGGTGTGGATGAGAGGTGTGGATGAGTGGTGTGGATGAGAGGTGTGGATGGAAAGTGTGGATGAGAGGTGTGGATGAGAGGTGTGGATGAGGTGTGTGGATGAAATGTGTGGATGGGAGGTTTGGATGAGAGGTGTGGATGAAAAGTGTGAGTGAGAGGTGCAGATGAGAGGTTTGGATGAGAGGTGTGGAGGAGAGGTGTGGATGAGAGGTGTGGATGAGAGGTGTAGATGAGATGTGTGGATGAAAGGTGTGGATGAGAGGTGTGGATGGAAAGTGTGGATGAGAGGTGTATAAGAGAGGTGTAGATGAGAGGTGTGGTCAAAAGGTGTGGATGAGAGGTAGGGAGGTGAGGTGTGGATGAGAGGTGTAGATGAGAGGTGTGGATGAGAGGTGTGGATGAGAGGTGTGGATGGAGGGTGTGGATGAGAGGTGTGGATGAGAGGTGTGGATGATAGGTGTGGATGAAAAGTGTGGAAGAGAGGTGTGGTTGGAGGGTGTGGATGAGAGGTGTGAACGAAAGGTGTGGATGAAAAGTGTGGATGAGAGGTGTAGATGAGTTGTGTGGGTTAT
Source organism: Branchellion lobata (assembly GCA_947562095.1). Taxonomy (NCBI): domain Eukaryota; kingdom Metazoa; phylum Annelida; class Clitellata; order Hirudinida; family Piscicolidae; genus Branchellion; species Branchellion lobata. Next base: position 4,676,810 of record OX387249.1, on the reverse strand, counting down.
ATGTGTGAATGAGAGGTGTGGATGAGGGGTGTGGATGAAAGGTATGGATGAGCGGTGTAGATTAGAAGTGTGGATGAGAGGTGTGGATGAGAGGTGTGGATGAGAGGTGTGGATGGAAAGTGTGGATGAGAGGTGTGGATGAGAGGTGTGGATGAGAGGTGTGGATGAGGTGTGTGGATGAAATGTGTGGATGGGAGGTGTGGATGAGAGGTGTGGATGAGAGGTGTGGATGAAAAGTGTGGATGAGAGGTGCAGATGAGAGGTTTGGATGAGAGGTGTGGAGGAGAGGTGTGGATGAGAGGTGTGGAGGAGAGGTGTGGGTGAGAGGTGTGGATGAGAGGTGTAGTAGAGATGTGTGGATGAAAGGTGTGGATGAGAGGTGTTGATGGAAAGTGTGGATGAGAGGTGCAGATGAGAGGTTTGGATGAGAGGTGTGGTTGGAGGGTGTGGATGAGAGGTAGGGAGGTGAGGTGTGGATAAGAGGTGTGGATGAGAGTTGTGGATGAAAGGTGTTGATGAGAATTGTGGATGTGAGAAGTGGATGAGAGGTGTGGATGAGAAGTGTGGATGAGAGGTGTGGATGAGAGGTGTGGATTAGTGGTGTGGATGAGAGGTGTGGATGGAAAGTGTGGATGAGAGGTGTGGATGAGAGGTGTGGATGAGGTGTGTGGATGAAATGTGTGGATGGGAGGTGTGGATGGGAGGTGTGGATGAGAGGTGTGGATGAGAGGTGTGGATGAAAAGTGTGGATGAGAGGTGCAGATGAGAGGTTTGGATGAGAGGTGTGGAGGAGAGGTGTGGATGAGAGGTGTGGTTGAGAGGTGTAGATGAGATGTGTGGATGAAAGGTGTGGATGAGAGGTGTGGATGGAGAATGTGGATGTGAGGTGTATAAGAGAGGTGTAGATGAGAGGTGTGGTCAAAAGGTGTGAATGAGAGGTAGGGAGGTGAGCTGTGGATGAGAGGTGTGGATGAGAGGTGTGGTTGAGAGGTGTGGATGGGAGGTGTGAATGAGAGGTGTAGAAGAGAGGTGTGGATGATAGGTGTGGATGAGAAGTGTGGAAGAGAGGTGTGGTTGGAGGGTGTGGATGAGCGGTGTGAATGAAAGGTGTGGATGAGAGGTGTAGATGAGTTGTGTGGATTATATGTGTTGATGAGAGGTGTGGATGAGGGGTGTGGTTGAGAGGTGTGGATGAGAGGTGTGGATGAGAGGTGTGGATGAGAGGTGTGGATGAGTGGTGTGGATGAGAGGTGTGGATGGAAAGTGTGGATGAGAGGTGTGGATGAGAGGTGTGGATGAGGTGTGTGGATGAAATGTGTGGATGGGAGGTTTGGATGAGAGGTGTGGATGAAAAGTGTGAGTGAGAGGTGCAGATGAGAGGTTTGGATGAGAGGTGTGGAGGAGAGGTGTGGATGAGAGGTGTGGATGAGAGGTGTAGATGAGATGTGTGGATGAAAGGTGTGGATGAGAGGTGTGGATGGAAAGTGTGGATGAGAGGTGTATAAGAGAGGTGTAGATGAGAGGTGTGGTCAAAAGGTGTGGATGAGAGGTAGGGAGGTGGGGTGTGGATGAGAGGTGTGGATGAGAGGTGTGGATGAGAGGTGTGGATGAGAGGTGTGGATGGAGGGTGTGGATGAGAGGTGTGGATGAGAGGTGTGGATGATAGGTGTGGATGAAAAGTGTGGAAGAGAGGTGTGGTTGGAGGGTGTGGATGAGAGGTGTGAACGAAAGGTGTGGATGAGAAGTGTGGATGAGAGGTGTAGATGAGTTGTGTGGGTTATATGTGTGAATGAGAGGTGTGGATGAGGGGTGTGGATGAAAGGTATGGATGAGCGGTGTAGATTAGAAGTGTGGATGAGAGGTGTGGATGAGAGGTGTGGATGAGAGGTGTGGATGAAGGGTGTGGATGAGAGGTGTGGATGAGTGGTGTGGATGAGAGGTGTGGATGGAAAGTGTGGATGAGAGATGTGGATGAGAGGTGTGGATGAGGTGTGTGGATGAAATGTGTGGATGGGAGGTGTGGAGGAGAGGTGTGGATGAGAGGTGTGGATGAAAAGTGTGGATGAGAGGTGCAGATGAGAGGTTTGGATGAGAGGTGTTGAGGAGAGGTGTGGATGAGAGGTGTGGAGGAGAGGTGTGGGTGAGAGGTGTGGATGAGAGGTGTAGTAGAGATGTGTGGATGAAAGGTGTGGATGAGAGGTGTTGATGGAAAGTGTGGATGAGAGGTGCAGATGAGAGGTTTGGATGAGAGGTGTGGTTGGAGGGTGTGGATGAGAGGAGTGAATGAAAGGTGTGGATGAGAAGTGTGGATGAAAGGTGTGGATGAGAGGTGTGGATGAGAGGTGTGGATGAGAGGTGTGGATGAGAGGTGTGGATGGGATGTGTGAATGAGAGGTTTAGAAGAGAGGTGTGGATGAGAAGTGTGGAAGAGAGGTGTGGTTGGAGGGTGTGGATGAGAGGTGTGAACGAAAGGTGTGGATGAGAAGTGTGGATGAGAGGTGTAGATGAGTTGTGTGGATTATATGTGTGGATGAGAGGTGTGGATGAGGGGTGTTGATGAAAGGTATGGATGAGCGGTGTAGATTAGAGGTGTGGATGAGAGGTGTGGATGAGAGGTGTGGATGAGAGGTGTGGATGAAAGGTGTGGATGAGAGGTGTGGATGAGGGGTGTGGATGAGAGGTGTGGATGGAAAGTGTGGATGAGAGGTGTGGATGAGAGGTGTGGATGAGAAGTGTGGATGAAATGTGTGGATGGGAGATGCAGATGAGAGGTTTGGATGAGAGGTGTGGAGGAGAGGTGTGGATGAGAGGTGTGGAGGAGAGGTGTGGATGAGAGGTGTGGATGAGAGGTGTAGATGAGATAAGTGGATGAAAGGTGTGGGTGAGAGGTGTGGATGGAAAGTGTGGATGAGAGGTGTATAAGAGAGGTGTAGATGAGAGGTGTGGTCAAAAGGTGTGGATGAGAGGTAGGGAGGTGAGGTGTGGATGAGAGGTGTGGATGAGAGGTGTGGATGAGAGGTGTGGATGGAGGGTGTGGATGAGAGGTGTGGATGAAAGGTGTGGATGAGGTGTGTGGATGAAATGTGTGGATGGGAGGTGTGGATGAGAGGTGCAGATGAGAGGTTTGGATGAGAGGTGTGGAGGAGAGGTGTGGATGAGAGGTGTGGATGAGAGGTGTACATGAGATGTGTGGATGAAAGGTGTGGATGAGAGGTGTGGATGGAAAGTGTGGATGAGAGGTGTATAAGAGAGGTGTAGATGAGAGGTGTGGTCAAAATGTGTGGATGAGAGGTAGGGAGGTGAGGTGTGGATGAGAGGTGTGGATGAGAGTTGTGGATGAAAGGTGTTGATGAGAATTGTGGACGTGAGAAGTGGATGAGAGGTGTGGATGAGAGGTGTGGATGAGAGGTGTGGATGAGAGGTGTGGATGAGTGGTGTGGATGAGAGGTGTGGATGGAAAGTGTGGATGAGAGGTGTGGATGAGAGGTGTGGATGAGAGGTGTGGATGAGGTGTGTGGATGAAATGTGTGGATGGGAGGTGTGGATGAGAGGTGTGGATGAGAGGTGTGGATGAGGTGTGTGGATGAAATGTGTGAATGGGAGGTTTGGATGAGAGGTGTGGATGAAAAGTGTGAGTGAGAGGTGCAGATGAGAGGTTTGGATGAGAGGTGTGGAGGAGAGGTGTGGGTGAGAGGTGTGGATGAGAGGTGTAGATGAGATGTGTGGATGAAAGGTGTGGATGAGAGGTGTGGATGGAAAGTGTGGATGAGAGGTGTATAAGAGAGGTGTAGATGAGAGGTGTGGTCAAAAGGTGTGGATGAGAGGTAGGGAGGTGAGGTGTGGATGAGAGGTGTGGATGAGAGGTGTGGATGAGAGGTGTGGATGAGAAGTGTGGATGGAGGGTGTGGATGAGAGGTGTGGATGAGAGGTGTGGATAATAGGTGTGGATGAAAAGTGTGGAAGAGAGGTGTGGTTGGAGGGTGTGGATGAGAGGTGTGAACGAAAGGTGTGGATGAGAAGTGTGGATGAGAGGTGTAGATGAGTTGTGTGGGTTATATGTGTGAATGAGAGGTGTGGATGAGGGGTGTGGATGAAAGGTATGGATGAGCGGTGTAGATTAGAAGTGTGGATGAGAGGTGTGGATGAGAGGTGTGGATGAGAGGTGTGGATGAGAGGTGTGGATGAAGGGTGTGGATGAGAGGTGTGGATGGAAAGTGTGGATGAGAGGTGTGGATGAGAGGTGTGGATGAGGTGTGTGGATGAAATGTGTGGATGGGAGGTGTGGATGAGAGGTGTGGATGAGAGGTGTGGATGAAAAGTGTGGATGAGAGTTGCAGATGAGAGGTTTGGATGAGAGGTGTGGAGGAGAGGTGTGGATGAGAGGTGTGGAGGAGAGGTGTGGGTGAGAGGTGTGGATGAGAGGTGTAGTAGAGATGTGTGGATGAAAGGTGTGAATGAGAGGTGTTGATGGAAAGTGTGGATGAGAGGTGCAGATGAGAGGTTTGGATGAGAGGTGTGGTTGGAGGGTGTGGATGAGAGGAGTGAATGAAAGGTGTGGATGAGAAGTGTGGATGAAAGGTGTGGATGAGAGGTGTGGATGAGAGGTGTGGATGAGAGGTGTGGATGAGAGGTGTGGATGGGATGTGTGAATGAGAGGTTTAGAAGAGAGGTGTGGATGAGAAGTGTGGAAGAGAGGTGTGGTTGGAGGGTGTGGATGAGAGGTGTGAACGAAAAGTGTGGATGAGAAGTGTGGATGAGAGGTGTAGATGAGTTGTGTGGATTATATGTGTGGATGAGAGGTGTGGATGAGGGGTGTGGATGAAATGTATGGATGAGCGGTGTAGATTAGAGGTGTGGATGGGAGGTGTGGATGAGAGGTGTGGAAGAGAGGTGTGGATGAAAGGTGTGGATGAGAGGTGTGGATAAGGGGTGTGGATGAGAGATGTGGATGGAAAGTGTGGATGAGAGGTGTGGATGAGAGGTGTGGATGAGGTGTGTGGATGAAATGTGTGGATGGGAGATGCAGATGAGAGGTTTGGATGAGAGGTGTGGAGGAGAGGTGTGGATGAGAGGTGTGGAGGAGAGGTGTGGATGAGAGGTGTGGATGAGAGGTGTAGATGAGATGTGTGGATGAAAGGTGTGGATGAGAGGTGTGGATGGAAAGTGTGGAGGAGAGGTGTATAAGAGAGGTGTAGATGAGAGGTGTGGTCAAAAGGTGTGGATGAGAGGTAGGGAGGTGAGGTGTGGATGAGAGGTGTGGATGAGAGGTGTGGATGAGAGGTGTGGATGGAGGGTGTGGATGAGAGGTGTGGATGAGAGGTGTGGATGAGAGGTGCAGATGAGAGGTTTGGATAAGAGGTGTGGAGGAGAGGTGTGGTTGGAAGGTGTGGATGAGAGGTGTGAACGAAAAGTGTGGATGAGAAGTGTGGATGAGAGGTGTAGATGAGTTGTGTGGCTTATATGTGTGGATGAGAGGTGTGGATGAGGGGTGTGGATGAAAGGTATGGATGAGCGGTGTAGATTAGAGGTGTGGATGAGAGGTGTGGATGAGAGGTGTGGATGAGAGGTGTGGATGAAAGGTGTGGATGAGAGGTGTGGATGAGGGGTGTGGATGAGAGATGTGGATGGAAAGTGTGGATGAGAGGTGTGGATGAGAGGTGTGGATGAGGTGTGTGGATGAAATGTGTGGATGGGAGATGCAGATGAGAGGTTTGGATGAGAGGTGTGGAGGAGAGGTGTGGATGAGAGGTGTGGAGGAGAGGTGTGGATGAGAGGTGTGGATGAGAGGTGTAGATGAGATGTGTGGATGAAAGGTGTGGATGAGAGGTGTGGATGGAAAGTGTGGATGAGAGGTGTATAAGAGAGGTGTAGATGAGAGGTGTGGTCAAAAGGTGTGGATGAGAGGTAGGGAGGTGAGGTGTGGATGAGAGGTGTGGATGAGAGGTGTGGATGAGAGGTGTGGATGGAGGGTGTGGATGAGAGGTGTGGATGAGAGGTGTGGATGAGGTGTGTGGATGAAATGTGTGGATGGAAGGTGTGGATGAGAGGTGCAGATGAGAGGTTTGGATGAGAGGTGTGGAGGAGAGGTGTGGATGAGAGGTGTGGATGAGAGGTGTATATGAGATGTGTGGATGAAAGGTGTGGATGAGAGGTGTGGATGGAAAGTGTGGATGAGAGGTGTGGATGAGAGGTGTGGATGAGAGGTGTGGATGGAGGGTGTGGATGAGAGGTGTGGATGAGAGGTGTGGATGAGGTGTGTGGATGAAATGTGTGGATGGGAGGTGTGGATGAGAGGTGCAGATGAGAGGTTTGGATGAGAGGTGTGGAGGAGAGGTGTGGATGAGAGGTGTGGATGAGAGGTGTACATGAGATGTGTGGATGAAAGGTGTGGATGAGAGGTGTGGATGGAAAGTGTGGATGAGAGGTGTATAAGAGAGGTGTAGATGAGAGGTGTGGTCAAAATGTGTGGATGAGAGGTAGGGAGGTGAGGTGTGGATGAGAGGTGTGGATGAGAGTTGTGGATGAAAGGTGTTGATGAGAATTGTGGACGTGAGAAGTGGATGAGAGGTGTGGATGAGAGGTGTGGATGAGAGGTGTGGATGAGAGGTGTGGATGAGTGGTGTGGATGAGAGGTGTGGATGGAAAGTGTGGATGAGAGGTGTGGATGAGAGGTGTGGATGAGAGGTGTGGATGAGGTGTGTGGATGAAATGTGTGGATGGGAGGTGTGGATGAGAGGTGTGGATGAGAGGTGTGGATGAGGTGTGTGGATGAAATGTGTGGATGGGAGGTTTGGATGAGAGGTGTGGATGAAAAGTGTGAGTGAGAGGTGCAGATGAGAGGTTTGGATGAGAGGTGTGGAGGAAAGGTGTGGGTGAGAGGTGTGGATGAGAGGTGTAGATGAGATGTGTGGATGAAAGGTGTGGATGAGAGGTGTGGATGGAAAGTGTGGATGAGAGGTGTATAAGAGAGGTGTAGATGAGAGGTGTGGTCAAAAGGTGTGGATGAGAGGTAGGGAGGTGAGGTGTGGATGAGAGGTGTGGATGAGAGGTGTGGATGAGAGGTGTGGATGAGAAATGTGGATGGAGGGTGTGGATGAGAGGTGTGGATGAGAGGTGTGGATAATAGGTGTGGATGAAAAGTGTGGAAGAGAGGTGTGGTTGGAGGGTGTGGATGAGAGGTGTGAACGAAAGGTGTGGATGAGAAGTGTGGATGAGAGGTGTAGATGAGTTGTGTGGGTTATATGTGTGAATGAGAGGTGTGGATGAGGGGTGTGGATGAAAGGTATGGATGAGCGGTGTAGATTAGAAGTGTGGATGAGAGGTGTGGATGAGAGGTGTGGATGAGAGGTGTGAATGAGAGGTGTGGATGAAGGGTGTGGATGAGAGGTGTGGATGAGTGGTGTGGATGAGAGGTGTGGATGGAAAGTGTGGATGAGAGGTGTGGATGAGAGGTGTGGATGAGGTGTGTGGATGAAATGTGTGGATGGGAGGTGTGGATGAGAGGTGTGGATGAGATGTGTGGATGAGAGGTGTGGATGAAAAGTGTGGATGAGAATTGCAGATGAGAGGTTTGGATGAGAGGTGTGGAGGAGAGGTGTGGATGAGAGGTGTGGAGGAGAGGTGTGGGTGAGAGGTGTGGATGAGAGGTGTAGTAAAGATGTGTGGATGAAAGGTGTGAATGAGAGGTGTTGATGGAAATTGTGGATGAGAGGTGCAGATGAGAGGTTTGGATGAGAGGTGTGGTTGGAGGGTGTGGATGAGAGGAGTGAATGAAAGGTGTGGATGAGAAGTGTGGATGAAAGGTGTGGATGAGAGGTGTGGATGAGAGGTGTGGATGAGAGGTGTGGATGAGAGGTGTGGATGAGAGGTGTGGATGGGATGTGTGAATGAGAGGTTTAGAAGAGAGGTGTGGATGAGAAGTGTGGAAGAGAGGTGTGGTTGGAGGGTGTGGATGAGAGGTGTGAACGAAAAGTGTGGATGAGAAGTGTGGATGAGAGGTGTAGATGAGTTGTGTGGATTATATGTGTGGATGAGAGGTGTGGATGAGGGGTGTGGATGAAATGTATGGATGAGCGGTGTAGATTAGAGGTGTGGATGAGAGGTGTGGATGAGAGGTGTGGAAGAGAGGTGTGGATGAAAGGTGTGGATGAGAGGTGTGGATAAGGGGTGTGGATGAGAGATGTGGATGGAAAGTGTGGATGAGAGGTGTGGATGAGAGGTGTGGATGAGGTGTGTGGATGAAATGTGTGGATGGGAGATGCAGATGAGAGGTTTGGATGAGAGGTGTGGAGGAGAGATGTGGATGAGAGGTGTGGAGAAGAGGTGTGGATGAGAGGTGTGGATGAGAGGTGTAGATGAGATGTGTGGATGAAAGGTGTGGATGAGAGGTGTGGATGGAAAGTGTGGAGGAGAGGTGTATAAGAGAGGTGTAGATGAGAGGTGTGGTCAAAAGGTGTGGATGAGAGGTAGGGAGGTGAGGTGTGGATGAGAGGTGTGGATGAGAGGTGTGGATGAGAGGTGTGGATGAGTGGTGTGGATGAGAGGTGTGGATGAGTGGTGTGGATGAGAGGTGTGGATGGAAAGTGTGGATGAGAGGTGTGGATGAGAGGTGTGGATGAGGTGTGTGGATGAAATGTGTGGATGGGAGGTGTGGATAAGAGGTGTGGATGAGAGGTGTGGATGAGAGGTGTGGATGAAAAGTGTGGATGAGAGGTGCAGATGAGAGGTTTGGATGAGAGGTGTGGAGGAGAGGTGTGGATGAGAGGTGTGGAGGAGAGGTGTGGATGAGAGGTGTGGATGAGAGGTGTAGATGAGATGTGTGGTTGAAAGGTGTGGATGACAGGTGTTGATGGAAAGTGTAGATGAGAGGTGCAGATGAGAGGTTTGGATGAGAGGTGTGGTTGGAGGGTGTGGATGAGAGGAGTGAATGTAAGGTGTGGATGAGAAGTGTGGATGAAAGGTGTGGATGAGAGGTGTGGATGAGAGGTGTGGATGAGAGGTGTGGATGAGAGGTGTGGATGGGAGGTGTGAATGAGAGGTGTAGAAGAGAGGTGTGGATGAGAAGTGTGGAAGAGAGGTTTGGTTGGAGGGTGTGGATGAGAGATGTTAACGAAAGGTGTGGATGAGAAGTGTGGATGGGAGGTGTAGATGAGTTGTGTGAATTATATGTGTGGATGAGAGGTGTGGATGAGGGGTGTGGTTGAAAGGTATGGATGAGCGGTGTAGATTAGAGGTGTGGATGAGAGGTGTGGATGAGAGGTGTGTATGAGAGGTGTGGATGAAAGGTGTGGATGAGAGGTGTGGATGAGTGGTGTGGATGAGAGGTGTGGATGGAAAGTGTGGATGAGAGGTGTGGATGAGAGGTGTGGATGAGGTGTGTGGATGAAATGTGTGGATGGGAGATGCAGATGAGAGGTTTGGATGAGAGGTGTGGAGGAGAGGTGTGGATGAGAGGTGTGGAGAAGAGGTGTGGATGAGAGGTGTGGATGAGAGGTGTAGATGAGATGTGTGGATGAAAGGTGTGGATGAGAGGTGTGGATGGAAAGTGTGGATGAGAGGTGTATAAAAAAGGTGTAGATGAGAGGTGTGGTCAAAAGGTGTGGATGAGAGGTAGGGAGGTGAGGTGTGGATGAGAGGTGTGGATGAGAGGTGTGGATGAGAGGTGTGGATGAGAGGTGTGGATGAGAGGTGTGGATGGAGGGTGTGGATGAGAGGTGTGGATGAGAGGTGTGGATGAGGTGTTTGGATGAAATGTGTGGATGGGAGGTGTGGATGAGAGGTGCAGATGAGAGGTTTGGATGAGAGGTGTGGAGGAGAGGTGTGGATGAGAAGGGTGGATGAGAGGTGTACATGAGATGTGTGGATGAAAGGTGTGGATGAGAGGTGTGGATGGAAAGTGTGGATGAGAGGTGTATAAGAGAGGTGTAGATGAGAGGTGTGGTCAAAAGGTGTGGATGAGAGGTAGGGAGGTGAGGTGTGGATGAGAGGTGTGGATGAGAGTTGTGGATGAGAGGTGTTGATGAGAATTGTGGATGTGAGAAGTGGATGAGAGGTGTGGATGAGAGGTGTGGATGAGAGGTGTGGATGAGAGGTGTGGATGAGCTGTGTGGATGAGAGGTGTGGATGGAAAGTGTGGATGAGAGGTGTGGATGAGAGGTGTGGATGAGGTGTGTGGATGAAATGTGTGGATGGGAGGTGTGGATGAGAGGTGTGGATGAGAGGTGTGGATGAAAAGTGTGGATGAGAGGTGCAGATGAGAGATTTGGATGAGAGGTGTGGAGGAGAGGTGTGGATGAGAGGTGTGGATGAGAGGTGTAGATGAGATGTGTGGATGAAAGGTGTGGATGAGAGGTGTGGATGAAAGTGTGGATGAGAGGTGTGGATTTGAGGTGTGGATGAGGTGTGTGGATGAAATGTGTGGATGGGAGATGCAGATGAGAGGTTTGGATGAGAGGTGTGGAGGAGAGGTGTGGATGAGAGGTGTGGAGAAGAGGTGTGGATGAGAGGTGTGGATGAGAGGTGTAGATGAGATGTGTGGATGAAAGGTGTTGATGAGAGGTGTGGATGAGAAGTGTGGATGAGAGGTGTATAAGAAAGGTGTAGATGAGAGGTGTGGTCAAAAGGTGTGGATGAGAGGTAGGGAGGTGAGGTGTGGATGAGAGGTGTGGATGAGAGGTGTGGATGAGAGGTGTGGATGGAGGGTGTGGATGAGAGGTGTGGATGAGAGGTGTGGATGAGGTGTGTGGATGAAATGTGTGGATGGGAGGTGTGGATGAGAGGTGCAGATGAGAGGTTTGGATGAGAGGTGTGAAGGAGAGGTGTGGATGAGAGGTGTGGATGAGAGGTGTACATGAGATGTGTGGATGAAAGGTGTGGATGAGAGGTGTGGATGGAAAGTGTGGATGAGAGGTGTATAAGAGAGGTGTAGATGAGAGGTGTGGTCAAAAGGTGTGGATGAGAGGTAGGGAGGTGAGGTGTGAATGAGAGGTGTGGATGAGAGTTGTGGATGAGAGGTGTTGATGAGAATTGTGGATGTGAGAAGAGGATGAGAGGTGTGGATGAGAGGTGTGGATGAGAGGTGTGGATGAGAGGTGTGGATGAGTGGTGTGGATGAGAGGTGTGGATGGAAAGTGTGGATGAGAGGTGTGGATGAGAGGTGTGGATGAGAGGTGTGGATGAGGTGTGTGGATGAAATGTGTGGATGGGAGGTGTGGATGAGAGGTGTGGATGAGAGGTGTGGATGGAAAGTGTGGATGAGAGGTGCAGATGAGAGGTTTGGATGAGAGGTGTGGAGGAGAGGTGTGGATGAGAGGTGTGGATGAGAGGTGTAGATGAGATGTGTGGATGAAAGGTGTGGATGAGAGGTGTGGATGGAAAATGTGGATGTGAGGTGTATAAGAGAGGTGTAGATGAGAGGTGTGGTCAAAAGGTGTGGATGAGAGGTAGGGAGGTGAAGTGTGGATGAGAGGTGTGGATGAGAGATGTGGATGAGAGGTGTGGATGGGAGGTGTGAATGAGATGTGTAGAAGAGAGGTGTGGATGATAGGTGTGGATGAGAAGTGTGGAAGAGAGGTGTGGTTGGAGGGTGTGGATGAGCGGTGTGAATGAAAGGTGTGGATGAGAGGTGTAGATGAGTTGTGTGGATTATATGTGTGGATGAGAGGTGTGGATGAGAGGTGTGGATGAGACGTGTGGATAAGTGGTGTGGATGAGAGGTGTGGATGGAAAGTGTGGATGAGAGGTGTGGATGAGAGGTGTGGATGAGGTGTGTGTATGAAATGTGTGGATGGGAGGTTTGGATGAGAGGTGTGGATGAGATGTGTGGATGAAAAGTGTGGATGAGAGGTGCAGATGAGAGGTTTGGATGAGAGGTATGGAGGAGAGGTGTGGATGAGAAGTGTGGATGAGAGGTGTAGATGAGATGGGTGGATGAAAGGTGTGGATGAGAGGTGTAGATGAGATGTGTGGATGAAAGGTGTGGATGAGAGGTGTGGATGGAGAATGTGGATGTGAGGTGTATAAGAGAGGTGTAGATGAGAGGTGTGGTCAAAAGGTGTGGATGAGAGGTAGGGAGGTGAGGTGTGGATGAGAGGTGTGGATGAGAGATGTGGATGAGAGGTGTGGATGGGAGGTGTGAATGAGATGTGTAGAAGAGAGGTGTGGATGATAGGTGTGGATGAGAGGTGTAGATGAGAGGTGTGGATGAGAAATGTGGATGAGAGGTGTGTATGAGAGGTCTGGATGAGGGGTGTGGATGAGAGGTGTGGATGGAGGGTGTGGATGAGAGGTGTGGATGAGAGGTGTGAATGAGAGGTGTGGATTAGAGGTGTGGATGAGAGGTGTAGATGAGATGTGTGGATGAGAGGTGTGGATGAGAGGTGTGGATGAGAGGTGTGGATGAGAGGTGTGAATGAGATGTGTGGATGAAATGTTTAGATAAGAGGTGTGGATGAAAAGTGTGGATGAGAGGTGTGGAAGAGAGGTGTGGATGAGAGGTGTGGATAAAAGGTGTAGATGAGTTGTGTGGATTATATGTGTGGATGAGAGGTGTGGATGAGAGGTGTGAATAAAAGGTGTGGATGAGCGGTGTAGATTAGAGGTGTGGATGAGAGGTGTGAATGAGAGGTGTGGATGAGAGGTGTGGATGAGAGGTGTGGATGAGAGGCTATGATGAGAGGTGTGGATGAGATTTTTGGATGAGAGGTGTGGAAGATAGGTGTGGATGGGAGTGTGGATGTGATGTGTGGTTGAGAGGTGTGGATGAGAGGTGTGGATGAGAGGTGTGGATGAGAGGTTGGATGAGAGGTGTGGATGAGAGGTGTGGATGATAGGTGTGGATGATAGGTGTGGATGAGAAGTGTAGATGAAAGGTATGGATGGGAGGTGTGGATGAGAGGTGTGGATGAGAGGTGTGAATGAGAGGTGTGTATGAGAGGTGCGAAAAAAAGGTGTGGATGAGAGGTGTGGAGAGGTGTGGATGAGATGTGTGAATGAAAGGTATGGATGGGAGGTGTGGATGAGGGGTGTGGATGAGAGGTGTGGTTGAGAGGTGTGAATGAGAGGTGTGGATGAGAGGTGCGAAGGAGAGGTGTGGATGAGAGGTGTGGATGAGAGATGTGGATGATAGGTGTGGATGAGAAGTGTGGAAGAGAGGTGTGGTTGGAGGGTGTGGATGGGAGGTGTGAATGAAAGGTGTGGATGGGATGTGTGAATGAGAGGTGTAGAAGAGAGGTGTGAATGATAGGTGTGGATGAGAAGTGTTGAAGAGAGGTGTGGTTGGAGGGTGTGGATGAGAGGTGTGAATGAGAGGTATGGATGAGAAGTGTGGATGAGAGGTGTGGATGAGAGGTGTGGATGAGAGGTGTGGATGAGAGGTGTGGAAGAGAGGTGTGGATGAGAGGTGTGGATGAGAAGTGTAGAAGAGAGGTGTGGATGAGAGGTGTGGATGAGAGGTGTGGATTAGAGGTGTGGATGAGAGGTGTAGATGAGTTGTGTGGATTTTATGTGTGGATGAGAGGTGTGAATGAGAGGTGTGGATGAAAGGTGTGGATTAGCGGTGTAGATTAGAGGTGTGGATGAGAGGTGTGGATGAGAGATGTGGATGAGAGGTGTGGATGAGAGGTGTGGGTAAGAGGTGTGAATGAGATGTGTGGATGAAATGTTTAGATAAGAGGTGTGGATGGAAAGTGTGGATGAGAGGTGTGGATGAGAGGTGTGGATGAGAAATGTGGATGAGAGGTGTGGATGAGAGGTCTGGATGAGGGGTGTGGATGAGAGGTGTGGATGGAGGGTGTGGATGAGAGGTGTGGATGAGAGGTGTGAATGAGAGGTGTGGATGAGAGGTGTGGATGAGAGGTGTAGATGAGATGTGTGGATGAGAGTTGTGGATGAGAGGTGTGGATGAGAGGTGTGGATTAGAGGTGTGAATGAGATGTGTGGATGAAATGTTTAGATAAGAGGTGTGGATGGAAAGTGTGGATGAGAGGTGTGGAAGAGAGGTGTGGATGAGAGGTGTGGATGAGAGGTGTAGATGAGTTGTGTGGATTATATGTGTGGATGAGAGGTGTGGATGAGAGGTGTGAATAAAAGGTGTGGATGAGCGGTGTAGATTAGAGGTGTGGATGAGAGGTGTGAATGAGAGGTGTGGATGAGAGGTGTGGAAGAGAGGTGTGGATGAGAGGTGTGGATAAAAGGTGTAGATGAGTTGTGTGGATTATATGTGTGGATGAGAGGTGTGGATGAGAGGTGTGAATAAAAGGTGTGGATGAGCGGTGTAGATTAGAGGTGTGGATGAGAGGTGTGGATGAGAGGTGTGGATGAGAGGTTGGATGAGAGGTGTGGATGAGAGGTGTGGATGATAGGTGTGGATGATAAATGTGGATGAGAAGTGTGGATGAAAGGTATGGATGGGAGGTGTGGATGAGAGGTGTGGATGAGAGGTGTGAATGAGAGGTGTGGATGAGAGGTGCGAAGGAAAGGTGTGGATGAGAGGTGTGGATGAGAGGTGTGGAAGAGAGGTGTAGATGAGAGGTGTGGTCAAAAGGTGTGGATGAGAGATGTGAATGAGAGGTGTGGAGAGGTGTGGATGAGATGTGTGGATGAAAGGTATGGATGGGAGGTGTGGATGAGGGGTGTGAATGAGAAGTGTGGGTGAGAGGTGTGAATGAGAGGTGTGGATGAGAGGTGCGAAGGAGAGGTGTGGATGAGAGGTGTGGATGGGAGGTGTGGATGAGAGGTGTGGATGAGAAGGATGGATGAGAAGGATGGATGAGAGGTGTGGATGAGAGGTGTGGATGGGAGGTGTGGATGAGAGGTGTGGATGAGAAGGATGGATGAGAGGTGTTTTTAAGGGTGTGGATGAGAGGTGTGGAAGAGAAGTGTGGATGGAGGGTGTAGATGAGAGGTGTGGATGAGAGGTGTGGGTGAGAGGTGTGGATGAAAGGTGCGGATAAAAGGTGTGGATGAGAGGTGTGGATGAGATGTATAGATGAGAGGTGTGGATGAGAGGCCTGGATAAGAGGTGTGGATGAAATGTGTGTATGAGAGGTGTGGATGGAAAGTGTGAATGAGAGGTGTGGAAGAGAGGTGTGGATGAGAGGTGTGGTCAAAAGGTGTGGATGAGAGGTCTGGATGGAGGTGTGGATGAGAGGTGTGAAGGAGAAGTACGGATGAGAAGTGTCGTCAACGGTGTGGCTGAGTGGTGTGGATGTGATGTGTGGATGAGAGGTGTGGATTAGAGGTGTGGATGAGAGGTGTGGATGAGAGGTGTGAATGAAAGGTGTGAATGAGATGTGTGGATGAGAGCTGTGAACGAGAGGTGTGGATGAGAGGTGTGGATGGCAGGTGTAGATGAGATGTGTGGATGAAATGTGTTAATAAGAGGTGTGGATGGAAAGTGTGGATGAAAGGTGTGGATGAGAGGTTATGATGAGAGGTGTGGATAAGATTTGTGGATGAAAGGTGTGGATGAGATTTGTGGATGAGAGGTGTGGAAGATAGGTGTGGATGGAAGTGTGGATGTGATGTGTGGATGAGAGGTGTGGATGAGAGGTGTGGATGAGAGGTGTGGATGAGAGGTGTGGTTGAGAGGTGTGGATGGAGAGTGTGGATGATAAGTGTGGATGAGAGGTGTGGATGAGAAGTGTGGATGAAAGGTATGGATGGGAGGTGTGGATGAGAGGTGTGGATGAGAGGTGTGGATGAGAAGTGTGGATGAAAGGTATGGATGGGAGGTGTGGATGAGAGGTGTGGATGAGAGGTGTGGATAAAAGGTGTGGTTGAGAAGTGTGGATGAGAAGTGTGAATGTGATGTGTGGATGAGAGCTGTGGATGTGAGGTGTGGATGAGAGGTGTGGATGAGAGGTGTGGAAAAGATGTGTGGATGAAACGTGTGGATGAGGAGTGTGGATGGAAAGTGTAGATGAGAGGTGTGGAAGAGAGGTGTGGATGGGAGGTGTGGTCAAAAGATGTAGATGAGAGGTGTACTTGTGAGGTGTGCATGAGAGGTGTGGATTGGAGGTGTGGATAAAAAGTGTGAATGAGATGTGTGGATGAGAGGTGTGGATGAGAGGTGTGGATGAGAGGTGTGGTTGAGAAGTGTGGATGAGAAGTGTGAATGTGATGTGTGGATGAGAGCTGTGGATGTGAGGTGTGGATGAGAGGTGTGGATGAGAGGTGTGGAAAAGATGTGTGGATGAAACGTGTGGATGAGGAGTGTGGATGGAAAGTGTAGATGAGAGGTGTGGAAGAGAGGTGTGGATGGGAGGTGTGGTCAAAAGATGTAGATGAGAGGTGTACTTGTGAGGTGTGCATGAGAGGTGTGGAATATAGGTGTGGATGGTAGTGTGGATGTGATGTGTGGATGAGAGGTGTGGATGAGAGGTGTGGATGAGAGGTGTGGATGAGAGGTGTGGATGAGAGGTGTGGATGAGAGGTGTGGATGAGAGGTGTGGATGAGAGGTGTGGATGAGAGGAGTGGATGAGAGGTGTGGATGAGAGGTGTGGATGAGATGTGTGGATGGAAAGTGTGGATGAGAGGTGTGGATGAAAGGTGTGGATGAGATGTATGGATGAAAGGTGTGGATGGGAGGTGTGGATGGAGGTGTGGATGAGAGGTGTGAAGGAGAAGTGTGGATGAGAGGTGTGGTCCAAAGGTGTGGAAGAGAGGTGTGGATGTGATGTGTGGATGAGAGGTGTGGGTTAGAGGTGCGGATGAGAGGTTTGAATGAGAGGTGTGGATGAGAGGTGTGGATGAGAGGTGTGAATGAGAGGTGTGGATGAGAGCTGTGAATGAGAGGTGTGGATGACAGGTGTGGATGAGAGGTGTAGATGAGATGTGTGAATGTAATGTGTGGTTGAGAGCTGTGGATGCGAGGTGTGGATGAAAGGTGTGGATGAGAGGTGTGGATGAGAGGTTTGGATGACAGGTGTGGATGAGAGCTGTGGATGAGATGTTTGGATGAAACGTGTGGATGAGAAGTGTGGATGGAAAGTGTGGATGAGAGGTGTGGAAGAGAGGTGTGGATGAGAGGTGTGGATGAGAGGTGTGGTCAAAAAATGTAGATGAGAGGTCTGGATGTGAGGTGTGCATGAGAGGTTTGGATGAGAGGTGTGGAATATAGGTGTGGATGGTAGTGTGGATGTGATGTGTGGATGAGAGGTGTGGATAAGAGGTGTGGATGAGAGGTGTGGATGAGAGGTGTGGATGAGAGGTGTGGATGAGAGGTGTGGATGAGAGGTGTGGATGAGAGGTGTGAATGGAAAATGTGGATGAGAGGTGTGGATGAAAGGTGTGGATGAGATGTATGGATGAAAGGTGTGGATGGGAGGTGTGGATGGAGGTGTGGATGAGAGGTGTGAAGGAGAAGTGTGGATGAGAGGTGTGGTCCAAAGGTGTGGAAGAGAGGTGTGGATGTGATGTGTGGATGAGAGGTGTGGGTTAGAGGTGCGGATGAGAGGTTTGAATGATAGGTGTGGATGAGAGGTGTGGATGAGAGGTGTGAATGAGAGGTGTGGATGAGAGCTGTGAATGAAAGGTGTGGATGAGAGGTGTGGATGAGAGGTGTAGATGAGATGTGTGAATGGAATGTGTGGATGAGAGGTGTGGATGGAAAGTGTGGAAGAGCGGTTTGGTCAAAAGTTGTGCATGAGAGGTCGGGATGTGAGGTGTGCATGAGAGGTGTGGATTAGAGGTGTGGATGAAAGGTTTGGATGAGAGGTGTGGATGAGAGGTGTGGATGAAAGGTGTGGATAAAAAGTGTGGTTGAGAAGTGTGGATGAGAGGTGTGAATGTAATGTGTGGATGAGAGCTGTGGATGTGAGGTGTGGATGAGAGGTGTGGATGAGAGGTGTGGATGAGAGGTTTGGATGACAGGTGTGGATGAGAGGTGTGGATGAGATGTTTGGATGAAACGTGTGGATGAGAAGTGTGGATGGAAAGTGTGGATGAGAGGTGTGGAAGAGAGGTGTGGATGAGAGGTGTGGATGAGAGGTGTGGTCAAAAAATGTAGATGAGAGGTCTGGATGTGAGGTGTGCATGAGAGGTTTGGATGAGAGGTGTGGAATATAGGTGTGGATGGTAGTGTGGATGTGATGTGTGGATGAGAGGTGTGGATGAGAGGTGTGGATGAGAGGTGTGGATGAGAGGTGTGGATGAGAGGTGTGGATGAGAGTTGTGGATGAGAGGTGTGGATGAGAGGTGTGGATGGAAAGTGTGGATGAGATGTATGGAGGAAAGGTGTGGATGGGAAGTGTGGATGGAGGTGTGGATGAGAGGTGTGAAGGAGAAGTGTGGATGAGAGGTGTGGTCCAAAGGTGTGGAAGAGAGGTGTGGATGTGATGTGTGGATGAGAGGTGTGGGTTAGAGGTGCGGATGAGAGGTTTGAATGAGAGGTGTGGATGAGAGGTGTGGATGAGAGGTGTGAATGAGAGGTGTGGATGAGAGCTGTGAATGAGAGGTGTGGATGAGAGGTGTGGATGGGAGGTGTAGATGAGATGTGTGAATGGAATGTGTGGATGAGAGGTGTGGATGGAAAGTGTGGATGAGCGGTTTGGTCAAAAGTTGTGCATGAGAGGTCGGGATGTGAGGTGTGCATGAGAGGTGTGGATTAGAGGTGTGGATGAGAGGTATGGATGAGAGGTGTGGATGAGAGGTGTGGATGAGAGGTGTGGATGAGAGATGTGAATGAGAGGTGTGGATGGAAGGTGTGGATGAGGGTGTGGATGAGAGGTGTGGGTGAGAGGTGTGGATGAGAGGTGCGGATGAGAGGTGTGGATGAAAGGTGTGGATGAGAACTGTGGATGAGAGGTGTGGATGGAGGGTGTGGATGAGAGGTGTGGATGAGAGGTGTGGATGAGAGGTGTGGGAGAGAGGTGTGGATGAGAGGTTTGGATGAGAGGTGTGGATGAGAGGTCTGGATGAAAGGTGTGGATGAGTTGTGTGGATGAGAGGTTTAGATGAGAGGTGTGGATGGAAAATGTGGATGAGAGGTGTGGATGGAAGGTGTGGATGAGGGTGTGGATGAGAGGTGTGGGTGAGAAGTGTGAATGAGAGGTGCGGATGAGAGGTGTGGATGAGAGGTGTGGATGAGAGGTGTGGATGAAGGGTGTGGATGAGACGTGTGGATGGAGGGTGTGGATGAGAGGTTTGGATGAGAGGTGTGGATGAGAGGTCTGGATGAAAGGTGTGGATGAATTGTGTGGATGAGAGGTGTAGACGAGAGGTAATAAAAGTGTGGATGAGAGGTGTGAAAGAGAGGTGTGGATGAGAGGTGTGCTCAAAAGGTGTGAATGAGATGTGTGGATGTGATGTGTGGATGAGAGGTGTGGATTAGAGCTGTGAATGAGAGGTGTGGATGAGAGGTGTGGATGAGAGGTGTGAATGAGAGGTGTGGATGAGAGCTGTGAATGAGAGGTGTGGATGAGAGGTGTGGATGAGAGGTGTAGATGAGATGTGTGAATGGAATGTGTGGATGAGAGGTGTGGATGGAAAGTGTGGATGAGCGGTTTGGTCAAAAGGTGTGCATGAGAGGTCGGGATGTGAGGTGTGCATGAGAGATGTGGATTAGAGGTGTAGATAAAAGGTGTGGATGAGAGGTGTGGATGAGAGGTGTGGATGAGATGTGTGAATGAAAAGTGTGGATGGGAGGTGTGGATGAGAGGTGTGGATGAGAGGTGTGGATGAGAGGTGTGGAAGAGAGGTGTGGATGAGAGGTATGGATAAAAGGTGTGGATGAGAAGTGTGGATGAGAGGTGTGGATGAGATGTGTGGATGAAAGGTGTGGATGGGAGGTGCTGGATGAGAGGTGTGGGTGAGAGGTGTGGATTAGGGGTGCGGATGAGAGGTGTGGATGAGAGGTGTGGATGAGAGCTGTAGATGAGAGGTGTGGATGGAGGGTGTGAATGAATAGTGTAGATGAGAGGTGTGGGTGAGAGGTGTGGATGAGAGGTTTGGATGAGAGGTGTGGATGAACGGTCTGGATGAAAGGTGTGGATGAATTGTGTGGATGAGTGGTGTAGATGAGAGGTGTGGATGGAAAGTGTGGATGAGAGGTGTGGATGAGAGGTGTGGATGAGAGGTGTGGATGAGAGGTGTATATGAGAGGTGTGGATGAGAGGTGTGGATGAGAGGTGTGGATGAGAGGTGTGGATGAGAGGTGTGGATGGAAGGTGTGGATGGGGGTGTGGATGAGAGGTGTGGGTGAGAGGTGTGGATGAGAGGTGCAGATGAGAGGTGTGGATGAGAGGTGTGGATGAGAACTGTGGATGAGAGGTGTGGATGGAGGGTGTGGATGAGAGGTGTGGATGAGAGGTGTGGGTGTGAGGTGTGGATGAGAGGTTTGGATGAGAAGTGTGGATGAGAGGTCTGATTGAAAGGTGTGGATGAGTTGTGTGGATGAGAGATTTAGATAGGGGTGTGGATGGAAAGTGTGGATGAGAGGTGTGGAAGAGAGGTGTGGATGAGAGGTGTGGTCAAAAGGTGTGGATGAGAGGTGTGGATGGAAGTGAGGATAAGAGGTGTGAAGGAGAAGTGTGGATGAGAGGTGTGGTCCAAAGGTGTGGATGAGAGGTGTGGATGTGATAGTTGGATGAGAGGTGTAGATTAGAGGTGAGGATGAGAGGTTTGAATGAGAGGTGTGGAATAGAGGTGTGAATGAGAGGTGTGGATGAGAGCTGTGAATGAGAGGTGTGAATGCGAAGTGTGGATGAGAGGAGTAGATGAGATGTGTGAATGGAATGTGTGGATGAGAAGTGTGGATGGAAAGTGTGGATGAGAAGTGTGGTCAAAAGGTGTGCATGAGAGGTGGGGATGTTGGGTGTGCATGAGAGGTGTGGATTAGAAGTGTAGATAAAAATTGTGTATGAGAGGTGTGAATGAGAGGTGTGGATGAGATGTGTGGATGAGATGTGTGGATGGGAGGTGTAGATGAGAGATGTGGATGAGAGGTGTGGAAGAGAGGTGTGGATGAGAGGTATGGATAAAAGGTGTGGATGAGAGGTGTGGATGAGAGGTGTGGATGAGATGTGTGGATGAAAGGTGTGGATGGGAGGTGCTGGATGAGAGGTGTGGATGAGAGATGTGGATGAAAGGTGTGGATGAGAGGTGTGGATGAGAGGTTTGGATGAGAGGTTTGGATGAGAGATGTGGATGAGAGGTGTGGATGAGATGTGTGGATGAGAGGTGTGGATGAGAGATGTGGATGAGAGGTGTAGATGAGATGTGTGAATGGAATGTGTGGATGAGAGGTGTGGATGGAAAGTGTGGATGAGAGGTTTGGTCAAAAGGTGTGCATGAGAGGTCGGGATGTGAGGTGTGCATGAGAGGTGTGGATTAGAGGTGTAGATGAAAGGTGTGGATGAGAGGTGTGGATGAGAGGTGTGGATGAGATGTGTGAATGAAAAGTGTGGATGGGAGGTGTGGATGAGAGGTGTGGATGAGAGGTGTGGATGAGAGGTGTGGATGAGATGTGTGGATGAACGGTCTGGATGAAAGGTGTGGATGAATTGTGTCGATGAGTGGTGTAGATGAGAGGTGTGGATGGAAGGTGTGGATGAGAGGTGTGGATGAGAGGTGTGGATGAGAGGTGTGGATGAGAGGTGTGGATGAGAGGTGTGGATGAGAGGTGTGGATGAGAAATGTGGATGAGAGGTGTGGATGAGAGGTGTGGATGGAAAGTGTGGATGAGAGGTGTGGATGAGAGGTGTGGATGAGAGGTGTGGATGAGAGGTGTGGATGAGAGGTGTGGATGAGAGGGGTGGATGAGAGGTGTGGATGAGAAATGTGATTGAGAGGTGTGGATGAGAGGTGTGGATGGAAGGTGTGGATGAGGGTGTGGATGAGAGGTGTGGGTGAGAGGTGTGGATGAGAGGTGCGGATGAGAGGTGTGGATGAGAGGTGTGGATGAGAACTGTGGATGAAAGATGTGGATGGAGGGTGTGGATGAGAGGTGTGGTTGAGAGGTTTGGATGAGAGGTGTGGATGAGAGGTGTGGATGAGAGGTGTGGATGAGAGGTGTGGATGAGAGGTGTGGATGAGAGGTGTGGATGAGAGGTCTGGATGAAAGGTGTGGATGAATTCTGAGGATGAGAGGTGTAGAGGAGAGGTGTGGATGTAAAGTGTGGATGAGAGGTGTGGAAGAGAGTTGTGGATAAGAGGTGTGGTCAAAAGGTGTGGATGAGAGGTGTGGATGGAGGTGTGTATGAGAGGTGTGAAGGAGAAGTGTGAATGAGAGGTCTGGTCCAAAGGTGTGGATGAGAGGTGTGGATGTGATAGTTGGATGAGAGGTGTGGATTAGAGGTGCGGATGAGAAGTTTGAATGAGAGGTGTGGATGAGAGGTGTGAATGAGAGGTGTGGATGAGAGCTGTGAATGAGAGGTGTGGATGCGAAGTGTGGATGAGAGGAGTAGATGAGATGTGTGAATGGAATGTTTGATGAGAGGTGTGGATTAGAGGTGTAGATGAAAGGTGTGGATGAGAGGTGTGGATGAGAGGTGTGGATGAGAGGTGTGGATGAGATGTGTGAATGAAAAGTGTGGATGGGAGGTGTGGATGAGAGGTGTGGATGAGAGGTTGGATGAGATGTGTGGATGAACGGTCTGGATGAAAGGTGTGGATGAATTGTGTCGATGAGTGGTGTAGATGAGAGGTGTGGATGGAAAGTGTGGATGAGAGGTGTGGATGAGAGGTGTGGATGAGAGGTGTGGATGAGAGGTGTGGATGAGAGGTGTGGATGAGAGGTGTGGATGAGAGGTGTGGATGAGAAATGTGGATGAGAGGTGTGGATGAGAGGTGTGGATGAGAGGTGTGGATGAGAGGTGTGGATGAGAGGTGTGGATGAGAAATGTGGATGAGAGGTGTGGATGAGAGGTGTGGATGGAAAGTGTGGATGAGAGGTGTGGATGAGAGGTGTGGATGAGAGGTTTGGATGAGAGGTGTGGATGAGAGGTGTGGATGAGAGGTGTGGATGAGAAATGTGATTGAGAGGTGTGGATGAGAGGTGTGGATGGAAGGTGTGGATGAGGGTGTGGATGAGAGGTGTGGGTGAAAGGTGTGGATGAGAGGTGCGGATGAGAGGTGTGGATGAGAGGTGTGGATGAGAACTGTGGATGAAAGGTGTGGATGGAGAGTGTGGATGAGAGGTGTGGATGAGAGGTTTGGATGAGAGGTGTGGATGAGAGGTGTGGATGAGAGGTGTGGATGAGAGGTCTGGATGAAAGGTGTGGATGAATTGTGAGGATGAGAGGTGTAGAGGAGAGGTGTGGATGTAAAGTGTGGATGAGAGGTGTGGAAGAGAGTTGTGGATAAGAGGTGTGGTCAAAAGGTGTGGATGAGAGGTGTGGATGGAGGTGTGTATGAGAGGTGTGAATGAGAAGTGTGAATGAGAGGTGTGGTCCAAAGGTGTGGATGAGAGGTGTGGATGTGATAGTTGGATGAGAGGTGTGGATGTGATAGTTGGATGAGAGGTGTGGATTAGAGGTGCGGCTGAAAGGTTTGAATTAGAGGTGTGGATGAGAGATGTGAATGAGAGGTGTGGATGAGAGGTGTGGATGAGAGGTGTGGATGAGAGCTGTGAATGATAGGTGTGGATGCGAAGTGTGGATGAGAGGAGTAGATGAGATGTGTGAATGGAATGTGTGGATGAGAGGTGTGGATGGAAAGTGTGGATGAGCGGTTTGGTCAAAAGGTGTGCATGAGAGGTGGGGATGTTAGGCGTGCATGAGAGGTGTGGATTAGAGGTGTAGATAAAAGGTGTGGATGAGACGTGTGAATGAGAGATGTGGATGAGATGTGTGGATGAGATGTGTGGATGGGAGGTGTGGATGAGAGGTGTGGATGAGAGGTGTGGATGAGAGGTGTGGATGAGAGGTATGGAAAAAAGGTGTAGATGAGAGGTGTGGATGAGAGGTGTGGATGAGATGTGTGGATGAAAGGTGTGGATGGGAGGTGCTGGATGAGAGGTGTGGATGAGAGTTGTGGATGAGAGGTGTGGATGAGAGGTGTGGATGAGAAGTGTGGATGAAAGGATTGGATGGAGGGTTTGGATTAGAGGTGTGGATAAAAGGTTTGGATGAGAGGTGTGGATGAGAGGTGTGGATGAGAGGTCTGGATGAAAGGTGTGGATGAATTTTGTGGATGAGAGGTGTAGAGGAGAAGTGTGGATGTAAAGTGTGGATGAGAGGTGTGGAAGAGAGTTGTGGATAAGAGGTGTGGTCAAAAGGTGTGGATGAGAGGTGTGGATGGAGGTGTGGATGAGAGGTGTGAAGGAGAAGTGTGAATGAGAGGTGTGGTCCAAAGGTGTGGATGAGAGGTGTGGATGTGATAGTTGGATGAGAGGTGTGGATTAGAGGTGCGAATGAGAGGTTTGAATTAGAGGTGTGGATGAGAGGTGTGAATGAGAGGTGTGGATGATAGCTGTGAATGAGAGGTGTGGATGCGAAGTGTGGATGAGAGGAGTAGATGAGATGTGTGAATGGAATGTGTGGATGAGAGGTGTGGATTAGAGGTGTAGATGAAAGGTGTGGATGAGAGGTGTGGATGAGAGGTGTGGATGAGATGTGTGAATGAATAGTGTGGATGGGAGGTGTGGATGAGAGGTGTGGATGAGAGGTGTGGATGAGAGGTGTGGATGAGATGTGTGGATGAACGGTCTGGATGAAAGGTGTGGATGAATTGTGTCGATGAGTGGTGTAGATGAGAGGTGTGGATGGAAAGTGTCGATGAGAGGTGTGAATGAGAGGTGTGGATGAGAGGTGTGGATGAGAGGTGTGGATGAGAGGTGTGGATGAGAGGTGTGGATGAGAGGTGTGGATGAGAGGTGTGGATGAGAGGTGTGGATGAGAGGTGTGGATGAGAGGTGTGATTGAGAAATGTGGATGAGAGGTGTGGATGAGAGGTGTGGATGGAAAGTGTGGATGTGAGGTGTGGATGAGAGGTGTGGATGAGAGATGAGGATTAGGAGTGTGGCTGAGTGGTGTGGATGACAGGTGTGGTTGTGAAGTGGGGATGAGATGTGTGGCTGAGTGGTGTGGCTGAGAGAATTGGATTGAATGTGTGGATGAGAGGTGTGGATGCAAAGTATGGATGAGAGGTGTGGATGAGAGGTGTGGATGAGAGGTGTGGATGAAAAATGTGGATGAGAGGTGTGGATGGAAAGTGTGGATGAGAGGTGTGGATGAGAGGTGTGGATGAGAGGTGTGGATGAGAGGTGTGGATGAGAGGTGTGGATGAGAGGTGTGGATGAGAGGTGTGGATGACAGGTGTGGATGAGAAATGTGATTGAGAGGTGTGGATGAGAGGTGTGGATGGAAGGTGTGGATGAGGGTGTGGATGAGAGGTGTGGGTGAAAGGTGTGGATGAGAGGTGCGGATGAGAGGTGTGGATGAGAGGTGTGGATGAGAACTGTGGATGAAAGGTTTGGATGGAGGGTGTGGATGAGAGGTGTGGATGAGAGGTTTGGATGAGAGGTGTGGATGAGAGGTGTGGATGAGAGGTGTGGATGAGAGGTCTGGATGAAAGGTGTGGATGAATTGTGAGGATGAGAGATGTAGAGGAGAGGTGTGGATGTAAAGTGTGGATGAGAGGTGTGGAAGAGAGTTGTGGATAAGAGGTGTGGTCAAAAGGTGTGGATGAGAGGTGTGGATGGAGGTGTGTATGAGAGGTGTGAAGGAGAGGTGTGAATGAGAGGTGTGGTCCAAAGGTGTAGATGAGAGGTGTGGATGTGATAGTTGGATGAGAAGTGTGGATGTGATAGTTGGATGAGAGGTGTGGATTAGAGGTGCGGATGAGAGGTTTGAATGAGAGGTGTGGATGAGAGGTGTGAATAAGAGGTGTGGATGAGAGGTGTGGATGAGAGCTGTGAATGAGAGGTGTGGATGCGAAGTGTGGATGAGAGGAGTAGATGAGATGTGTGAATGGAATGTGTGGATGAGAGGTGTGGATGGAAAGTGTGGATGAGCGGTTTGGTCAAAAGGTGTGCATGAGAGGTGGGGATGTTAGGTGTGCATGAGAGGTGTGGATTAGAGGTGTAGATAAAAGGTGTGGATGAGACGTGTGAATGAGAGGTGTGGATGAGATGTGTGGATGAGATGTGTGGATGGGAGGTGTGGATGAGAGGTGTGGATGAGAGGTGTGGATGAGAGGTGTGGATGAGAGGTATGGATAAAAGGTGTAGATGAGAGGTGTGGTCAAAAGGTGTGGATGAGAGGTGTAGATGGAGGTGTGGATGAGAGGTGTGAAGGAGAAGTGTGAATGAGAGGTCTGGTCCAAAGGTGTGGATGAGAGGTGTGGATGTGATATTTGGATGAGAGGTGTGGATTAGAGGTGCGGATGAGAGGTTTGAATCAGAGGTGTGGATGAGAGGTGTGAATGAGAGGTGTGGATGAGAGCTGTGAATAAGAGGTGTGGATGCGAAGTGTGGATGAGAGGAGTAGATGAGATGTGTGAATGGAATGTGTGGATGGGAGGTGTGGATGAGAGGTGTGGATGAGAGGTGTGGATGAGAGGTGTGGATGAGATGTGTGGATGAACGGTCTGGATGAAAGGTGTGGATGAATTGTGTCGATGAGTGGTGTAGATGAGAGGTGTGGTTGGAAAGTGTGGATGAGAGGTGTGGATGACAGGTGTGGTTGTGAAGTGGGGATGAGATGTGTGGCTGAGTGGTGTGGCTGAGAGAATTGGATTGAATGTGTGGATGAGAGGTGTGGATGCAAAGTATGGATGAGAGGTGTGGATGAGAGGTGTGGATGAGAGGTGTGGATGAAAAATGTGGATGAGAGGTGTGGATGGAAAGTGTGGATGAGAGGTGTGGATGAGAGGTGTGGATGAGAGGTGTGGATGAGAGGTGTGGATGAGAGGTGTGGATGACAGGTGTGGATGAGAAATGTGATTGAGAGGTGTGGATGAGAGGTGTGGATGGAAGGTGTGGATGAGGGTGTGGATGAGAGGTGTGGGTGAAAGGTGTGGATGAGAGGTGCGGATGAGAGGTGTGGATGAGAGGTGTGGATGAGAACTGTGGATGAAAGGTTTGGATGGAGGGTGTGGATGAGAGGTGTGGATGAGAGGTTTGGATGAGAGGTGTGGATGAGAGGTGTGGATGAGAGGTGTGGATGAGAGGTCTGGATGAAAGGTGTGGATGAATTGTGAGGATGAGAGATGTAGAGGAGAGGTGTGGATGTAATGTGTGGATGAGAGGTGTGGAAGAGAGTTGTGGATAAGAGGTGTGGTCAAAAGGTGTGGATGAGAGGTGTGGATGGAGGTGTGTATGAGAGGTGTGAAGGAGAGGTGTGAATGAGAGGTGTGGTCCAAAGGTGTAGATGAGAGGTGTGGATGTGATAGTTGGATGAGAAGTGTGGATGTGATAGTTGGATGAGAGGTGTGGATTAGAGGTGCGGATGAGAGGTTTGAATGAGAGGTGTGGATGAGAGGTGTGAATAAGAGGTGTGGATGAGAGGTGTGGATGAGAGCTGTGAATGAGAGGTGTGGATGCGAAGTGTGGATGAGAGGAGTAGATGAGATGTGTGAATGGAATGTGTGGATGAGAGGTGTGGATGGAAAGTGTGGATGAGCGGTTTGGTCAAAAGGTGTGCATGAGAGGTGGGGATGTTAGGTGTGCATGAGAGGTGTGGATTAGAGGTGTAGATAAAAGGTGTGGATGAGACGTGTGAATGAGAGGTGTGGATGAGATGTGTGGATGAGATGTGTGGATGGGAGGTGTGGATGAGAGGTGTGGATGAGAGGTGTGGATGAGAGGTGTGGATGAGAGGTGTGGATGAGAGGTATGGATAAAAGGTGTAGATGAGAGGTGTGGTCAAAAGGTGTGGATGAGAGGTGTAGATGGAGGTGTGGATGAGAGGTGTGAAGGAGAAGTGTGAATGAGAGGTCTGGTCCAAAGGTGTGGATGAGAGGTGTGGATGTGATATTTGGATGAGAGGTGTGGATTAGAGGTGCGGATGAGAGGTTTGAATCAGAGGTGTGGATGAGAGGTGTGAATGAGAGGTGTGGATGAGAGCTGTGAATAAGAGGTGTGGATGCGAAGTGTGGATGAGAGGAGTAGATGAGATGTGTGAATGGAATGTGTGGATGGGAGGTGTGGATGAGAGGTGTGGATGAGAGGTGTGGATGAGAGGTGTGGATGAGAGGTGTGGATGAGAGGTGTGGATGAGATGTGTGGATGAACGGTCTGGATGAAAGGTGTGGATGAATTGTGTCGATGAGTGGTGTAGATGAGAGGTGTGGTTGGAAAGTGTGGATGAGAGGTGTGGATGAGAGGTGTGGTTGAGAGGTGTGGATGAGAGGTGTGGATGAGAGGTGTGGATGAGAGGTGTGGATGAGAGGTGTGGATGAGAGGTGTGGATGAGAAATGTGGATGAGAGGTGTGGATGAGAGGTGTGGATGGAAAGTGTGGATGAGAGGTGTGGATGAGAGGTGTGAAGGAGAAGTGTGAATGAGAGGTGTGGTCCAAAGGTGTGGATGAGAGTTATTGATGTGATAGTTGGATGAGAGGTGTGGATTAGAGGTGCGGATGAGAGGTTTGAATGAGAGGTGTGGATGAGAGGTGTGAATGAGAGGTGTGGATGAGAGCTGTGAATGAGAGTTGTGGATGCGAAGTGTGGATGAGAGGAGTAGATGAGATGTGTGAATGGAATGTGTGGATGAGAGGTGTGGATGGAAAGTGTGGATGAGCGGTTTGGTCTAAATGTGTGCATGAGAGGTGGGGATGTTAGTTGTGCATGAGAGGTGTAGATTAGAGGTGTAGATAAAAGGGTGGATGAGACGTGTGAATGAGAGGTGTCGATGAGATGTGGGGATGAGATGTGTGGACGGGAGGTGTGGATGAGAGGTGTGGATGAGAGGTGTGGATGAGAGGTGTGGATGAGAGATGTGGATGAGAGGTATGGATAAAAGGTGTAGATGAGAGGTGTGGATGAGAGGTGTGGATGAGATGTGTGGATGAAAGGTGTGGATGGGAGGTGCTGGATGAGAGGTGTGGATGAGAGTTGTGGATGAGAGGTGTGGATGAGAGGTGTGGATGAGAAGTGTGGATGAGAGCTGTGGATGAGAGGTGTGGATGGAGGGTGTGGATGAGAGATGTGGATGAGAGGTGTGGGTGAGAGGTGTGGATGAGAGGTTTGGATGAGAGGTGTGGATGAGAGGTCTGGATGAAAGGAGTGGATGAATTGTGTGGATGAGTGGTGTAGATGAGAAGTGTGGATGGAAAGTGTGCATGAGAGGTGTGGATGAATTGTGTGGATGAGTGGTGTAGATGAGAGGTGTGGATGGAAAGTGTGGATGAGAGGTGTGGAAGAGAGGTGTGGATGAGAGGTATCGTCAAAAGGTGTGGATGAGAGGTGTGGATGGAGGTGTGGAAGAGAGGTGTGGTCCAAAGTGTGGATGAGAGGTTTGGATGTGATGTGTGGATGAGAGGTGTGGATGAGAGGTGTGGATGAGATGTGCGGATGAGAGGTTTGAAAGAGAGGTGTGGATGAGAGGTGTGAAGGAGAAGTGTGGATGAGAGGTGTGGTCCAAAGGTGTGGATGAGAGGTGTGGATGAGAGGTGCGGTTGAGAGGTTTGAATGAGTGGTGTGGATGAGAGGTGTGAATGAGAGGTGTGGATGAGAGCTGTGAATGAGAGGTGTGGATGAGAGGTGTAGATGAGAAGTGTGAATGGAATGTGTGGATGAGAGGTGTGGATGGAGGTGTGTATGAGAGGTGTGAAGGAGAAATGTGAATGAGAGGTGTGGTCCAAAGGTGTGGATAAGAGGTGTGTATGTGATAGTTGGATGAGAGGTGTGGATTAGAGGTGCGGATGAGAGGTTTGAATGAGAGGTGTGGATGAGAGGTGTGAATGAGAGGTGTGGATGAGAGGTGTGGATGAGAGCTGTGAATGAGAGGTGTGGATGCGAAGTGTGGATGAGAGGAGTAGATGAGATGTGTGAATGGAATGTGTGGATGAGAGGTGTGGATGGAAAGTGTGGATGAACGGTTTGGTCAAAAGGTGTGCATGAGAGGTGGCGATGTTAGGTGTGCATGAGAGGTGTGGATTAGAGGTGTAGATAAAAGGTTGTGGATGAGACGTGTGAATGAGAGGTGTGGATGAGATGTGTGGATGAGATGTGTGGATGGGAGGTGTGGATGAGAGGTGTGGATGAGAGGTGTGGATGAGAGGTGTGGATGAGAGGTATGGATAAAAGGTGTAGATGAGAGGTGTGGATGAGAGGTGTGGATGAGATGTGTGGATGAAAGGTGTGGATGGGAGGTGCTGGATGAGAGGTGTGGATGAGAGTTGTGGATGAGAGGTGTGGATGAGAGGTGTGGAGGAGAAGTGTGGATGAAAGGTGTGGATGGAGGGTGTGGATGAGAGGTGTGGATGAGAGGTTTGGATGAGAGGTGTGGATGAGAGGTGTGGATGAGAGGTCTGGATGAAAGGTGTGGATGAATTTTGTGGATGAGAGGTGTAGAGGAGAAGTGTGGATGTAAAGTGTGGATGAGAGGTGTGGAAGAGAGTTGTGGATAAGAGGTGGGGTCAAAAGGTGTGGATGAGAGGTGTGGATGGAGGTGTGGATGAGAGGTGTGAAGGAGAAGTGTGAATGAGAGGTGTGGTCCGAAGGTGTGGATGAGAGGTGTGGATGTGATAGTTGGATGAGAGGTGCGGATTAGAGGTGCGGATGAGAGGTTTGAATGAGAGGTGTGGATGAGATGTGTGAATGAGAGGTGTGGATGAGTGCTGTGAATGAGAGGTGTGGATGCGAAGTGTGGATGAGAGGAGTAGATGAGATGCGCGAATGGAATGTGTGGATGAGAGGTGTGGATGAGCGGTTTGGTCAAAATGTGTGCATGAGAGGTGTAGATTAGAGGTGTAGATAAAAGGTGTGGATGAGACGTGTGAATGAGAGGTGTCGATGAGATGTGTGGATGAGATGTGTGGACGGGAGGTGTGGATGAGAGGTGTGGATGAGAGGTGTGGATGAGAGGTGTGGATGAGAGGTATGGATAAAAGGTGTAGATGAGAGGTGTGGGTGAGAGGTGTGGATGGAGGGTGTGGATGAGAGGTGTGGATGAGAGGTGTGGGTGAGAGGTGTGGATGAGAGGTTTGGATGAGAGGTGTGGATGAGAGGTCTGGATGAAAGGAGTGGATGAATTGTGTGGATGAGTGGTGTAGATGAGAAGTGTGGATGGAAAGTGTGCATGAGAGGTGTGGATGAATTGTGTGGATGAGTGGTGTAGATGAGAGGTGTGGATGGAAAGTGTGGATGAGAGGTGTGGAAGAGAGGTGTGGATGAGAGGTATCGTCAAAAGGTGTGGATGAGAGGTGTGGATGGAGGTGTGGAAGAGAGGTGTGGTCCAAAGTGTGGATGAGAGGTTTGGATGTGATGTGTGGATGAGAGGTGTGGATGAGAGGTGTGGATGAGATGTGCGGATGAGAGGTTTGAAAGAGAGGTGTGGATGAGAGGTGTGAAGGAAAAGTGTGGATGAGAGGTGTGGTCCAAAGGTGTGGATGAGAGGTGTGGATGAGAGGTGCGGTTGAGAGGTTTGAATGAGTGGTGTGGATGAGAGGTGTGAATGAGAGGTGTGGATGAGAGCTGTGAATGAGAGGTGTGGATGAGAGGTGTAGATGAGAAGTGTGAATGGAATGTGTGGATGAGAGGTGTGGTGGAGGTGTGTATGAGAGGTGTGAAGGAGAAATGTGAATGAGAGGTGTGGTCCAAAGGTGTGGATAAGAGGTGTGTATGTGATAGTTGGATGAGAGGTGTGGATTAGAGGTGCGGATGAGAGGTTTGAATGAGAGGTGTGGATGAGAGGTGTGAATGAGAGGTGTGGATGAGAGGTGTGGATGAGAGCTGTGAATGAGAGGTGTGGATGCGAAGTGTGGATGAGAGGAGTAGATGAGATGTGTGAATGGAATGTGTGGATGAGAGGTGTGGATGGAAAGTGTGGATGAACGGTTTGGTCAAAAGGTGTGCATGAGAGGTGGCGATGTTAGGTGTGCATGAGAGGTGTGGATTAGAGGTGTAGATAAAAGGTGTGGATGAGACGTGTGAATGAGAGGTGTGGATGAGATGTGTGGATGAGATGTGTGGATGGGAGGTGTGGATGAGAGGTGTGGATGAGAGGTGTGGATGAGAGGTGTGGATGAGAGGTGTGGATGAGAGGTATGGATAAAAGGTGTAGATGAGAGGTGTGGATGAGAGGTGTGGATGAGATGTGTGGATGAAAGGTGTGGATGGGAGGTGCTGGATGAGAGGTGTGGATGAGAGTTGTGGATGAGAGGTGTGGATGAGAGGTGTGGAGGAGAAGTGTGGATGAAAGGTGTGGATGGAGGGTGTGGATGAGAGGTGTGGATGAGAGGTTTGGATGAGAAGTGTGGATGAAAGGTGTGGATGAGAGGTCTGGATGAAAGGTGTGGATGAATTTTGTGGATGAGAGGTGTAGAGGAGAAGTGTGGATGTAAAGTGTGGATGAGAGGTGTGGAAGAGAGTTGTGGATAAGAGGTGTGGTCAAAAGGTGTGGATGAGAGGTGTGGATGGAGGTGTGGATGAGAGGTGTGAAGGAGAAGTGTGAATGAGAGGTGTGGTCCAAAGGTGTGGATGAGAGGTGTGGATGTGATAGTTGGATGAGAGGTGTGGATTAGAGGTGCGGATGAGAGGTTTGAATGAGAGGTGTGGATGAGATGTGTGAATGAGAGGTGTGGATGAGTGCTGTGAATGAGAGGTGTGGATGCGAAGTGTGGATGAGAGGAGTAGATGAGATGTGCGAATGGAATGTGTGGATGAGAGGTGTGGATGAGCGGTTTGGTCAAAATGTGTGCATGAGAGGTGTAGATTAGAGGTGTAGATAAAAGGTGTGGATGAGACGTGTGAATGAGAGGTGTCGATGAGATGTGTGGATGAGATGTGTGGACGGGAGGTGTGGATGAGAGGTGTGGATGAGAGGTGTGGATGAGAGGTGTGGATGAGAGGTATGGATAAAAGGTGTAGATGAGAGGTGTGGGTGAGAGGTGTGGATGAGAGGTGCGGATGAGAGGTGTGGATGAGAGGTGTGAATGAGAACTGTGGACGAAAGGTGTGGATGGAGGGTGTGGATGAGAGGTGTTGATGAGAGGTTTGGATGAGAGGTGTGGATGAGAGGTGTGGATGAGAGGTGTGGATGAGAGGTTTGAAAGAGAGGTGTGGATGAGAGATGTGAAGGAGAAGTGTGGATGAGAGGTGTGGTCCAAAGGTGTGGATGAGAGGTGTGGATGAGAGGTGCGGATGAGAGGTTTGAATGAGTGGTGTGGATGAGAGGTGTGAAGGAGAGGTGTGGATGAGAGCTGTGAATGAGAGGTGTGGATGAGAAGTGTAGATGAGAAGTGTGAATGGAATGTGTGGATGAGAGGTGTGGATGGAAAGTGTGGATGAGAGGTGTGGTCAAAAGATGTGCATGAGAGGTGGGGATGTGAGGTGTGCATGAGAGGTGTGGATTAGAGGTGTAGATAATAGGTGTAGATGAGAGGTGTGGATGAGAAGTGTGGATGAGATGTGTGGATGAAAAGTGTGGATGAAAAGTGTGGATGGGAGGTGTGGATAAGAGGTGTGGATGAGAGGTGTGGATGAGAGGTGTGGATGAGAAGTTTGGATGAAAGGTGTGGATGAGAGGTGTGGATGAGAGGTGTGGATGAGAAGTGTGGATGAGAGGTGTGGTTGGAGAGTGTGGATGAGAGGTGTGACACAGAGGTGTGGATGAGAGGTGTGAATGAGAGGTGTGGATGAGAGGTGTGGATGAGAGGGAAGGATGAGATGTGAGGATTGAAGTTGTGTATGAGAGGTGTGGAAAAGAGGTGTGGATGATATGTGTGGATTAGAAGTATAGATGAGAGGTTTTGTTGAAAGGTATGTATGAGAAGTGTGGATGAGAGGTGTGGATGAGAGGTGTGCATGATAGGTGTGGACGAGAAATGTGGATGAGAAGTGTGGTCCAAAGGTGTGGATGAAAAGTGTGGATGAGAGGTGTGGAAGATAGGTGTGGATGAGAGGTGTAGATGAGATGTGTGGATTAGAGGTTTGACTGAGAGGTGTGGATGAGAGTTGTGGATGGAGGGTGTGGATGAGAGGAGTAGATGAGAGGTGTGGATGAAGGTGTGGATGAGAGGTGTGGAAGAGAGGTGTGGATGAGAGGTGTGGTTGGAGGTGTGAACGGAAGTTGTGGATGAAAAGTGTGGAAGAGAGGTGTGGATGAGAGTTTTGGATGGAAGTGTGGATGGGAAATTTAGATGAGAGGTGTGGAGGAGAGGTGTGAATGCGAGGTGTGTATGAAAGTTAGGGATGTGAGTAAGGGATGTGAGGTGTGGATGAGATGTTTAGATGAGAAGTGTGGATGAGAGGTGTGGAAGAGAGGTGTGGATGAGAGGTGTGGTCAGAAGGTGTGCATGAGAAGGGTGGATGAGAATTAGGGATGTGAGTTAGGGATGAGAGGTGTGGATGAGATGTTTAGATGAGAAGTGTGGATGAAAGGTGTGGATGATAGGTGTGGATGAGAAGTATGTATGAGAGGTGTGGATGAGATGTGTGTATGAGAAGTATGAATGAGAGGTATGGATGGAAGGTGTAGATGAGAATTGTGTATGGAAGGACTGAATGAGAGGTGTGGATGAGAAATCTAGATGAGAGGTGTGGATAAGAGGTGTGGATGAAAGGTGTTGCTGTGAAGTGTGGATGAGATATGTGGATGATATGTGTGGCTTAGTGGTGTGGCTGAAAGATGTGGATGACAGGTGTGGATACAAGGTCTGGATGAGAGGTGTGAATGGGAGGTGTGGACGAGATGTGTGAATAAGGGGTGTGGATGAGAGATGTGGATGAGATGTTTAGAGGAGAGGTGTGGTTGAGAGGTGTGGATGGGAGGTGTGAACGAGAAGGATGGATGAGAAGGTGGATGAAAAGTAGGTATGAGAGGTCTGGGTGAGATATGTTTATGAAAACTGTGAAAGAGAGGTTTGGAGGGAAGGTGTAGATAAGAATTGTGTATGGAAAGTCTGGATGATAGGTGTGGATGAGTGGTATGAATGAGAGGTGTGGATTAGAGGTGTAGATGAGAAATGTGGATGAGAGGTCTAGATGAGAGGTGTGGATGAGAGGTGTGGATGAAAAGTGTTCCTGTGAAGTGTGTATGAGAGATGTGGATGAGTTGTGTGGCTGAATGGTGTGGCTGAGAGATGTGGATGAAAAGTATGGATGAGAGGTATGGGTACAAGGTGTGGATGAAAGGTGTGGATGAGAGGTATGGACGAAAGTTGTAGATGACAGGTGTTAATGAGATGTATGGATAAGAGGTGTGGATGAGAGGTGTGAATGAGATGTGTAAATGAGAGGTGTGGTTGAGAGGTGTGGATTGGAGGCGTGAACGAGAGGTGTGGATGCAAGGTGTGGATGAGATGTGTGGATGAGAGGTGTGGATGAGATGTGTGTATGAAAAGTATGAATGAGAGGTAAGGATGGAAGGTGTAGATGAAAATTGTGTATGGAAGGACTGAGTGAGAAGTGTGCATGAGAGTTGTAGATGAGAGATGTGGATGAGAGGTTTGAAGGAGAGGTGTGGATGAGAGGTGTGGATGAGAGGTGTGGATGAGAGGTGTGGATGAGAGGTGTGGATGAGAGGTGTGGATGAGAGGTGTGGATGAGAGGTGTGGATGAGAGGTGTGGATGAGAGGTGTGGATGAGAGGTGTGGATGAGAGGTGTGGATGAGAGGTGTGGATGAGAGGTGTGGATGAGAGGTGTGGATGAGAGGTGTGGATGAGAGGTGTGGATGAGAGGTGTGGATGAGAGGTGTGGATGAGAGGTGTGGATGAGAGGTGTGGATGAGAGGTGTGGATGAGAGGTGTGGATGAGAGGTGTGGATGAGAGGTGTGGATGAGAGGTGTGGATGAAAAGTGTTCCTGTGAAGTGTGTATGAGAGATGTGGATGAGTTGTGTGGCTGAGTGGTGTGGCTGAGAGATGTGGATGAAAAGTATGGATGAGAGGTATGGATACAAGGTGTGGATGAAAGGTGTGGATGAGAGGTATGGACGAAAGTTGTAGATGACAGGTGTTAATGAGATGTATGGATAAGAGGTGTGGATGAGAGGTGTGAATGAGATGTGTAAATGAGAGGTGTGGTTGAGAGGTGTGGATTGGAGACGTGAACGAGAGGTGTGGATGCAAGGTGTGGATGAGATGTGTGGATGAGAGGTGTGGATGAGATGTGTGTATGAGAAGTATGAATGAGAGGTATGGATGGAAGGTGTAGATGAAAATTGTGTATGGAAGGACTGAGTGAGAAGTGTGCATGAGAGTTGTAGATGAGAGATGTGGATGAGAGGTTTGAAGGAGAGGTGTGGATGAGAGGTGTGGATGAGAGGTGTGGATGAGAGGTGTGGATGAGAGGTGTGGATGAGAGGTGTGGATGAGAGGTGTGGATGAGAGGTGTGGATGAGAGGTGTGGATGAGAAGTGTGGATGAGAGGTGTGGATGAGAGGTGTGGATGAGAGGTGTGGATGAGAGGTGTGGATGAGAGGTGTGGATGAGAGGTGTGGATGAGAGGTGTGGATGAGAGGTGTGGATGAGAGGTGTGGATGAGAGGTGTGGATGAGAGGTGTGGATGAGAGGTGTGGATGAGAGGTGTGGATGAGAGGTGTGGATGAGAGGTGTGGATGAGAGGTGTGGATGAGAGGTGTGGATGAGAGGTGTGGATGAGAGGTGTGGATGAGAGGTGTGGATGAGAGGTGTGAGGGAGAGGTGTGGATGAGAGGTGTGGATGAGAGGTGTGGATGAAAGTTGAGGATGAGGAGTGTGGATGAAAGGTGTGGCTGTGAAGTGGGGATGAGATGTGTGGCTGAGTGGTGTGGCTGAGAGATGTGGAGTAATAGTGTGGATGAGATGTGTGGATGCAAGGTATGGATGAGAGGTGTGAATAAGAGGTGTCCACGAGATGTTTGAATAAGGGTTGTGGATGAAAAATGTGGATGAGAGGTGTGGATGAGAGTTAGGGATGTGAGTTAGTGATGTGAGGTGTGGATGAGATGTTTAGATCAGTAGTGTGGATGAGAGGTGTGGATGAGATGTGTGTATGAATGAAGTATGAATGAGGTCAAGATGGAAGGTTTAGATGAGAATTGTGTATGGAAGGACTGGATAAAAGGTGTGGAATAGAGTTGTAGATAAGAGGTGTGGATAGAAGGTGTGAATGAGAGGTGTGGATGAGATGTGTGAATGAAGGGTGTGAATGAGAGGTTTAGATGAGAGGTGTGGATGAGAGGTGTGAAAGCGAGGTGTGGGAGAGAGTTGGGGATGTGAGTTAGGGAAGTGAGGTGTGGACGAGATGTGTGTATGAGAAGTATGAATGAGAGGTATGGATGGAAGGTGTAGATGAGAAATGTGTATGGAAGCAATGGATGAGAGGTATGGATGAAAGTTGTAGATGAGAGGTGTGGATGGAAAATGTGAATGAGAGGTGTGGATGAAAGGTGTGGATGTGAGGTGTGGATGAGAAGTGTGATTGAGGGGTGTGGATGAGATGTGTGGATGAGAGGTGTAGATGAGAGTTGTGAATGAGAGGTTTGAATGAGAGGTGTGGATGAGAAGTATGTAAGAGAGGTGTTGATGAGATAAGTGTATTGAAAGTATGAATGAGAGGTATGGATGGAAGGTGTAGATGAGAATTGTGTATGGAAAGACTGATGGAGAGGTGTGAATGAGAGTTGTAGATGAGAGATGTAGATGAGAGGTGTGGAAGAGATGTGTGGCTGAGAGGTGTGAATGAGAGGTGTGAATGAGAGGTTTGGTTGAGAGGTGTGGATGAGAAGTATGTAAGAGAGGTGTGGATGAGATGTGTGTATGTGAAGTATGAATGAGAGGTATGGATGGAAGGTTTAGATGAAAATTGTGTATGGAAGGACTGAGTGAGAGGTGTGCATGCGGGTTTGAATGAGAGATGTGGATGAGAGGTTTGAAGGAGATGTGTGGAAGAGAGGTGTGGATAAGAGGTGTGGATGAGAGGTGAGGATGAGAGGTGTGGATGAGAGGTGTGGATGAGAGGTTTAGATGAGAGGTGTGGATGAGAGGTGTGAATGTGAGGTCTGGAGAAGAATTAGGGATGTGAGTTAGGGATGAGGGGTGTGTATGAGATGATTAGATGAGAGGTGTGGATGAAAGGTTTGGATGATAGGTGTGGATGAAAGGTGTGGATGATAGGTGTTTACGAGAATTATGTATGAGAGGTGTGTATGGAAGGACTGAGAGAGGTGTGCATGAGAGTTGTAGATGAGAGATGTAGATGAGAGGTTTGAAAGAGAGGTGTGGATGAGAGGTGTGGATGAGAGGTGTGGATGAAAGAAGTGGATGAGAGGTGAGGATGAGGAGTGTGGATGAGAGGTGTGGATGAAAAGTGTGGCTGTGAAGTGGGTATGAGATGTGTGGCTGAGAGATGTGGATTAAAAGTGTGAATGAGAGGTGTGGATGCAAGGTAAGGATGAGAGGTTTGGATGAGAGGTGTGGATGAGAGGTGTTGATGGAAGGTGTGGATGTGATGTGTTGATGAGATGTGTGAATGAGGGGTGTGGATGAAAGGTGTGGATGAGAGGTGTGGATGAGAGGTGTGAGTAAGAGGTTTGGATGAGAGGTGTGGATGAAAGGTGTGGATGATAGGTGTGGAGGAGAATTATGTATGAGAGGTGTGGATGAGATGTGTGGCTGAGAGGTGTGGATGAGAGGTGTGGATGAGATGTGTGGATGGAAGGTGTGGATGTGAGGTGTTGATGAGAAGTGTGAATGATGGGTGTGGATGAAAGGGGTGGATGAGAAGTGTGGATGAGAGGTGTTAATAAGAGGTTTGGATGAGAGGTGTGGATGAGAAATATGTAAGAGAGGTGTGGATGAGATGTGTGCATGAGAGTTGTAGATGAGAGATGTGGATGAGAGGTTTGAAGGAGAGGTGTGGATGAGAGGTGTGGATGAGAGGTGTGGATGAGAGGTGTGGATGAGAGGTGTGGATGAGAAGTGAGGATGAGGAGTGTGGATGAGAGGTGTGGATGACAGGTGTGGTTGTGAAGTGGGGATGAGATGTGTGGCTGAGTGGTGGGGCTGAGAGATGTGGATTGAAAGTGTGGATGAGAGGTGTGGATGCAAGGTATGGATGAGAGGTGTGGATGAGAGGTGTGGATGAGAGGTGTTGATGAAAGGTGTGGATGAGAGGTGTGGATGAGAGGTGTGGATGAGAGGTGTGGATGAGAGGTGTGGATGAGAGGTGTGGATGAGAGGTGTGGATGAGAGGTGTGGATGAGAAGTGTGGATGAGAGGTGTGAAGAAGAGGTGTGGATGGAAGGTGTAGATGAGAATTGTGTATGGAAGGTCTGAATGAGAGGTATGTGTATGAAAGGACTGAGTAATAGGGGTGCATGAGAGTTGTAGATGAGAGATGTGGATGAGAGGTTTGAAGGAGAGGTGTGGATGAGAGGTGTGGATGAGAGGTGTGGATGAAAGGTGTGGATGAGAGGTGAGGATGAGGAGTGTGGATGAGAGGTGTGGATGAAAGGTGTGGCTGTGAAGTGGGGATGAGATGTGTGGCTGAGAGTTGTGGATTAAAAGTGTGGATGAGAGGTGTGGATGCAAGGTATGGATGACAGGTGTGGATGAGAGGTGTGGATGAGAGGTGGGGATGAGAGGTGTGGATGAGAGGTGTGGATGAGAGGTTTAGATGAGGGGTGTGGTTGAGAGGTGTGAATGTGAGGTCTGGAGAAGAATTAGGGATGTGAGTTAGATATGAGGGGTGTGGATGAGATGATTAGATGAGAGGTGTGGATGAAAGGTGTGGATGATAGGTGTGGATGAAAGGTGTGGATGATAGGTGTGTACGAGAATTATGTATGAGAGGTGTGTATGGAAGGACTGAGAGAGGTGTGCATGAGAGTTGTAGATGAGAGATGTAGATGAGAGGTTTGAAAGAGAGGTGTGGATGAGAGGTGTGGATGAGAGGTGTGGATGAAAGGTGTGGATGAGAGGTGAGGATGAGGAGTGTGGATGAGAGGTGAGGATGAAAAGTGTGGCTGTGAAGTGGGGATGAGATGTGTGGCTGAGAGATGTGGATTAAAAGTGTGAATGAGAGGTGTGGATGCAAGGTAAGGATGAGAGGTGTGGATGAGAGGTGTGGATGAGAGGTGTGGATGGAAGGTGTGGATGTGATGTGTTGATGAGAAGTGTGAATGAGGGGTGGGGATGAAAGGTGTGGATGAGAGGTGTGGATGAGAGGTGTGGATGAGAGGTGTGAGTAAGAGGTTTGGATGAGAGGTGTGGATGAAAGGTGTGGATGATAGGTGTGGAGGAGAATTATGTATGAGATGTGTGGATGAGATGTGTGGCTGAGAGGTGTGGATGGAAGGTGTGAATGAGAGGTGTGGATGAGATGTGTGGATGGAAGGTGTTGATGTGAGGTGTTGATGAGAAGTGTGAATGATGGGTGTGGATGAAAGGTGTGGATGAGAGGTGTGGATGAGAGGTGTGAATAAGAGGTTTGGATGAGAGGTGTAGATGAGAAGTATGTAAGAGAGGTGTGGATGAAAGGTCTGGATGAGAAGTGAGGATGAGGAGTGTGAATAAGAGGTGTGGTTGAAAGGTGTGGCTGTGAAGTGGGGATGAGATGTGTGGCTGAGAGTTGTGGATTAAAAGTGTGGATGAGAGGTGTGGATCCAAGGTATGGATGACAGGTGTGGATGAGAGGTGTGGATGAGAGGTGTGAATGAGAGGTGTGGATGAGAGGTGTGGATGAGAGGTGTGAAAGAGAGGTGTGGATGGAAGGTGTAGATGAGAATTGTGTATGGAAGGTATGGATGAGAGGTATGAATGAGAGGTGTGGAATAGAGGTGTAGATGAGAGGTGTGGATGAGAGGTTTGGATGAGAGGTGAAGATGAGAGGTGTGGA
The DNA here is from genome assembly GCA_947562095.1 of Branchellion lobata. NCBI lineage: Eukaryota > Metazoa > Annelida > Clitellata > Hirudinida > Piscicolidae > Branchellion > Branchellion lobata. The sequence goes on along the minus strand of OX387249.1, from coordinate 4,635,890 downwards.
TGAGAGGTGTGAATGAGAGGTTTGGACAAAATGTGTGAATAATGAGTGTTGTTAAAAAATGTGGATGAAAGGTGTGGATGCCGGTGTGAATGAGAGGTGTGGATGAGAGGTATGAATGAGAGGTGTGGATGAGAGGTTTAGATGAGAGGTGTGGATGAGAGGTGTGAATGAGAGGTGTGGATGAGACTTAGGGATGTGAGTTAGGAATGAGGGGTGTGGATGAGATGATTAGATGAGAGGTGTGGATGAGAGGTGTGGCTGAGAGGTGTGGATGGAAGGTGTGGATGTGAGGTGTGGATGAGAGGTGTGAATAAGAGGTTTGGATGAGAGGTGTGGATGAGAAGTATGTAAGAGAGGTGTGGATTAGATGTGTGTATGAGAAGTATGAGTGAGAGATATGGATGGAACGTGTAGAGGAAAACTGTGTATGAAAGGACTGAGTAATAGGTGTGCATGAGAGTTGTAGACGAGAGATCTGGATGAGAGGTTTGAAGGAGAGGTGTGGATGAGAGGTGTGGATGAGAGGTGTGGATGAGAGGTGTGGATGAGAGATGAGGATGAGGAGTGTGGCTGAGTGGTGTGGATGACAGGTGTGGTTGTGAAGTGGGGATGAGATGTGTGGCTGAGTGGTGTGGCTGAGAGATGTGGATTGAATGTGTGGATGAGAGGTGTGGATGCAAAGTATGGATGAGAGGTGTGGATGAGAGGTGTGGATGAGAGGTGTCGATGAAAGGTGTGGATGAGAGGTGTGGATGAAAGGTGTGGATGAGAGGTGTGGAGGATTGGTGTGGATGAGAGGTGTGAAGAAGAGGTGTGGATGGAAGGTGTAGATGAGAATTGTGTATGGAAGGTCTGAATGAGAGGTATGAATGAGAGGTGTGGAATAGAGGTGTAGATGAGAGGTGTGGATGAGAGGTTTGAATGAGAGGTGAGGATGAGAGGTGTGGATGAGAGGTGTGAATGAGAAGTTTGAACGATATGTGTGAATAATAAGTGTTGTTAAAAAATGTGGATGAAAGGTGTGGATGCCGGTGTGAATGAGAGGCGTGGATAAGAGGTATGAATGAGAAGTGTGGATGAGAGGTTTAGATGAGAGGTATGGATGAGAGGTGTGAATGAGAGGTGTGGACAAGAATTAGGGATGTGAGTTAGGGATGAGGGGTGTGGATAAGATGATTAGATGAGAGGTGTGGATGAATGGTGTGGATGATAGGTGTGGACGAGAATTACGTATGAGAGGTGTGGATGAGATGTGTGTATGAGAAGTATAAATGAGAGGTATGGATGGAAGGTGTAGATAAGAATTGTGTATGGAAAGACTGATGGAGAGGTGTGGATGAGAGGTGTAGATGGAAGATGTAGATGAGAGGTGTGGATGAGATGTGTGGCTGAGAGGTGTGGATGGAAGGTGTGAATGAGAGGTGTGGATGAGATGTGTAGATGAAAGGTGTGGATGTGAGGTGTCGATGAGAAGTGTGAATGAGGGGTGTGGATGAAAGGTGTGGATGAGAGGTGTGGATGAGAAGTGTGGATAGGAGGTGTGAAGGAGAAGTGTGGATGGAAGGTGTAGATGAGAGTTGTGTATGGAAGGTCTGGATGAGAGGTATAAATGAGAGGTGTGGAATAGAGGTGTAGATGAGAGGTGTGGATGAAAGGTTTGAATGAGAGGTGAGGATGAGAGGTGTGGATGAGAGGTGTGAATGAGAAGTTTGAACGAGTGTGAATAAGGAGTGTTGTTGAAAAATGTGGATGAAAGGTGTGGATGCCGGTGTGAATGAGAGGTGTGGATGAAAGGTATGAATGAGAGGTGTGGATGAGAGGTTTAGATGAGAGGTGTGGATGAGAGGTGTGAATGAGAGGTGTTGATGAGAGGTGTGAATTAGAGGTGTGGATAAGAATTAGGGATGTGAGTTAGGGATGAGGGGTGTGGATGAGATGATTAGATGAGAGGTGTGGATGAAAGGTGTGGATGAAATGTGTGGATGATAGGTGTGGACGAGAATTATGTATGAGAGGTGTGGATGAGATGTGTGTATGAGAAGTATAAATGTGAGGTATGGATGGAAGGTGTAGATGGGAATTGTGTATGGAAAGACTGATGGAGAGGTGTGGATGAAAGTTGTAGATGAAAAATGCAGATGAGAGGTGTTGATGAGATGTGTGGCTGAGAGGTGTGGATGGAAGGTGTGGATAAGAGGTTCGAATGAGAGGTGAGGATGAGAGGTGTGGATGAGAGGTGTGAATGAGAAGTTTGAACGAGATGTGTGAATAAGGAGTGTTGTTGAAAAATGTGGATGAAAGGTGTGGATGCCGGTGTGAGTGAGAGGTGTGGATGAGAGGTAAGAATGAGAGGTGTGGATGAGAGGTTTAGATGAGAGGTATGGATGAGAGGTGTGAATGAGAGGTGTGGATAAGAATTAGGGATGTGAGTTAGGAATGAGGAGTGTATAGAGATGATGAGGTTAGAGGTGTGGATGAAGGTGTGGATGATAGGTGTGGACGAGAATTATGTATGAGAGGTGTGGATGAGATGTGTGTATGAGAAGTATAAATGAGAGGTATGGATGGAAGGTGTAGATGAAAATTGTGTATGGAAGAACTGAGTGAGAGGTGTGCATGAGAGGTGTGGAATAGAGGTGTAGATGAGAGGTGTGCATGAGAGGTTTGAATGAGAGGTGAGGATGAGAGGTGTGGATGAGAGGTGTGAATGAGAAGTTTAAACGAGATGTGTGAATAAGGAGTGTTGTTAAAAAATGTGGATGAAAGGTGTGGATGCCGGTGTGAATGAGAGGTGTGGATGAGAGGTATGAATGAGAGGTGTGGATGAGAGGTTTAGATGGGAGCTATGGATGAGAGGTGTGAATGAGAGGTGTGGATAAGAATTAGAGATGTGAGTTAGTGATGAGGGGTGTGGATGAGATGATTAGAGTAGAGGTGTGGATGAAAGGTGTGGATGATAGGTGTAGACGAGAATTATGTATGAGAGGTGTGGATGAGATGTGTGTATGAGAAGTATAAATGAGATGTATCGATGGAAGGTGTAGATGAGAATTGTGTATGGAAAGACTGATGGAGAGGTCTGGATGATAGTTGTAGATGGAAGATCTAGATGAGAGGTGTGGATGAGATGTGTGGCTGAGAGGTGTGGATGGAAGGTGTGAATGAGAGGTGTGGATGAGATGTGTGGATGAAATGTGTCGAAGTGAGGTGTCGATGAGAAGTGTGAATGAGGGGTGTGGATGAAAGGTGTGGATGAGAGGTGTGGATGAGAGGTGTGAATGAGAGGTTTGGATGAGAGGTGTGGATGAGAAGTATGTAAGAGAGGTGTGGATGAGATGTGTGTATGAGAAGTATGAATGAGAGGTATGGAGAGAAAGTGTAGATGAAAATTGTGTATGGAAGGACTGAGAGAGAGGTGTGCATGAGAGTTGTAAATGAGAGATGTAGATGAGAGGTTTGAAAGAGAGGTGTGGATGAGAGGTGTGGATGAGAGGTGTGGATGAAAGGGGTGGATGAGAGGTGAGGATGAGGAGTGTGGATGAGAGGTGTGGATGCAAGGTATGGATGAGAGGTGTGGATGAGAAGTGTGGATGAGAGGTGTGGATGAGAGGTGTGAATGCGAAGTGTGGATGAGATGTGTGGATGAAAGGTGTGGATGAGAGGTGTGGATGAGATGTGTGAATGAGAGGTTTGGATGAGAGGTGTGGATGAGAAGTATGTAGGAGAGGTGTGGATGAGATGTGTGTATGAGAAGTATGAATGAGAGGTATGGATAGAAAGTGTAGATGAAAATTGTGTATGGAAAGACTGATAGAGAGGTGTGCATGAGAGTTGGAAATGAGAGATGTAGATGAGAGGTTTGAAAGAGAAGTGTGGATGAGAGGTGTGGATGAAAGGTGTGGATGAGAGGTGTGGATGAGAGGTGTGGATGAGAGGTGTGGATGAGAGGTGTGGTTGAGAGGTGTGGATGAGAGGTGTGGATGAGAGGTGTGGATGAGAGGTGAGGATGAGGAGTGTGGATGAGAGGTGTGGATGAAAGGTGTGGCTGTGAAGTGGGGATGAGATGTGTGGCTGAGAGATGTGGATTAAAAGTCTGGATGAGAGGTGTGGATGCAAGTTATGGATGAGAGGTGTGGATGAGAGGTGTGGATGAGAAGTGTGGATGAGAGGTGTGGATGAGGTGTGAATGAGAGGTGTGGATGAGAGGTGTGGATGAGAGGTGTGAAAGAGAGGTGTGGATGGAAGGTGTAGAGAAGAATTGTGTATGGAAGGTCTGAATGAGAGGTATGAATGAGAGGTGTGGATGAGAGGTTTGAATGAGAGGTGAGGATGAGAGGTGTGGATGAGAGGTGTGAATGAGAGGTTTGGACGAGATGTGTAAATAAGGAGTGTTGTTAAAAAATGTGGATGAAAGGTGTGGATGCCGATGTGAATGAGAGGTGTGGATGAGAGGTATGAATGAGAGGCGTGGATGAGAGGTTTAGATGAGAGGTACGGATGAGAGGTGTGAATGAGAGGTGTGGATAAGAATTAGGGATGTGAGTTAGGGATGAGGGGTGTTGATGAGATGATTAGATTAGAGGTGTGGATGAAAGGTTTGGATGATAGGTGTGGACGAGAATTATGTATGAGAGGTGTGGATGAGATGTGTGGCTGAGAGGTGTGGATGGAAGGTATGGATGAGAGGTGTGGATGAGATGTGTGGCTGAGAGGTGTGGATGGAAGGTATGGATGAGAGGTGTGGATGAGAGGTGTGAATAAGAGGTTTGGATGAGAGGTGTGGATGAGAAGTATGTAAGAGAGGTGTGGATGAGATGTGTGTATGAGAAGTATGAATGAGAGGTATGGATTGAAGGTGTAGATGAAAATTGTGTATGGAAAGACTGATGGAGAGGTGTGAATGAGAGTTGTAGATGGAAAATGTAGATGAGAGGTGTGGATGAGATGTGTGGCTGAGAGTTGTGGATGGAAGGTCTGAATGAGAGGTGTGGATGAGATGTGTGGATGAAAGGTGTGGATGTGAGGTGTCGATGAGAAATGTGAATGAGGGGTGTGGATGAAAGGTGTGGATGAGAGGTGTGGATGAGAGGTGTGAATGAGAGGTTTGGATGAGAGGTGTGGATGAGAAGTATGTAAGAGAGGTGTGGATGAGATATGTGTATGAGAAATAAAAATGAGAGGTATGGATAGAAAGTGTAGATGAAAATTGTGTATGGAAGGACTGAGTGAGGGGTGTGCATGAGATTTGTAGATGAGAGATGTAGATGAGAGGTTTGAAAGAGAGGTGTGGATGAGAGGTGTGGATGAGAGGTGTGGATGAGAAGTGAGGATGAGGAGTGTGGATGAGAGGTTGGATGACAGGTGTGGTTGTGAAGTGGGGATGAGATGTGTGGCTGAGTGGTGTGGCTGAGAGATGTGGATTGAAAGTGTGGATGAGAGGTGTGGATGCAAGGTATGGATGAGAGGTGTAGATGAGAGGTGTGGATGAAAGGTGTGGATGAAAGGTGTGGATGAGAGGTGTGGATGAGATGTGTGAATGGAAGGTGTGGATATGAGGTGTTGATGAGATTTGTGAATGAGGGGTGTGGATGAAAGGTGTGGATGAGAGGTGTGGATGAGAGGTGTGGATGAGAGGTGTGAATAAGAGGTTTGGATGAGAGGTGTGGATGAGAGGTATGAATGAGAGGTGTGGATGAGAGGTTTAGATGAGAGGTGTGGATGAGAGGTGTGAATAAGAGGTACGGATAAGAATTAGAGATGTGAGTTAGGGATGAGGGGTGTGGATGAGATGATTAGATGAGAGGTGTGGATGAAAGGTGTGGATGATAGGTGTGGACGAGAATTATGTATGAGAGGTGTGGATGAGATGTGTGGCTGAGAAATGTGGATGGAAGGTGTGGATGAGAGGTGTGGATGAGATGTGTGGATGGAAGGTGTGGATGTGAGGTGTTGATGAGAAGTGTGAATGAGGGGTTTGGATGAAAAGTGTGGATGAGAGGTGTGGATGAGAGGTGTGAATAAGAGGTTTGGATGAGAGGTGTGGATGAGAAGTATGAATTAGAGGTATGGATGGAAGGTGTAGATGAAAATTGTGTATGAAAGGACTGAGTGAGAGGTGTGCATGAGGGTTGTAGATGAGAGATGTAGATGAGAGGTTTGAAAGAGAGGTGTGGATGAGAGGTGTGGATGAGAGGTGTGAATGAGAGGTTTGGACGAGATGTGTGAATAAGGAGTGTTGTTAAAAAATGTGGATGAAAGGTGTGGATGCCGGTGTGAATGAGAGGTGTGGATGAGAGGTTTAGATGAGAGGTATGGAGGAGAGGTGTGAATGAAAAGTGTGGATGAGAGGTGTGGATGAGAGGTGTGAATAAGAGGTTTAGATGAGAGGTGTGGATGAGAAGTATGTAAGAGAAGTGTGGATTAGATGTGTGTATGAGAAGTATGAATGAGAGGTATGGATGGAAGGTGTAGATGAAAATTGTGTATGAAAGGACTGAGTGAGAGGTGTGCATGAGGGTTGTAGATGAGAGATGTAGATGAGAGGTTTGAAAGAGAGGTGTGGATGAGAGGTGTGGATGAGAGGTGTGAATGAGAGGTTTGGACGAGATGTGTGAATAAGGAGTGTTGTTAAAAAATGTGGATGAAAGGTGTGGATGCCGGTGTGAATGAGAGATGTAGATGAGAGGTTTGAAAGAGAGGTGTGGATGAGAGGTGTGGATGAGAGGTGTGGATGAGAAGTGAGGATGAGGAGTGTGGATGAGAGGTTGGATGACAGGTGTGGTTGTGAAGTGGGGATGAGATGTGTGGCTGAGTGGTGTGGCTGAGAGATGTGGATTGAAAGTGTGGATGAGAGGTGTGGATGCAAGGTATGGATGAGAGGTGTAGATGAGAGGTGTGGATGAAAGGTGTGGATGAAAGGTGTGGATGAGAGGTGTGGATGAGAGGTGTGGATGAGAGGTGTGGATGAGAGGTGTGGATGAGAGGTGTGGATGAGAGGTATGGATGAGAGGTGTGGATGAAAGGTGTGAAGGAGAGGTGTGGATGGAAGGTGTAAATGAGAATTGTGTATGGAAGCTCTGAATGAGAGGTATGAATGAGAGGTATGAATGAGAGGTGTGGAAAAGAGGTGTAGATGAGAAGTGTGGATGAAAGGTTTGAATGAGAGATAAGGATGAGAGGTGTGGATGAGAGGTGTGAATGAGAAGTTTGGACGAGATGTGTGAATAAGGAGTGTTGTTAAAAAATGTGGATGAAAGGTGTGAATGCCGGTGTGAATGAGAGGTGTGGATGAGAGGTATGAATGAGAGGTGTGAATGAGAGGTTTAGATGAGAGGTATGGATGAGAGGTGTGAATGAGAGGTGTGGATAAGAATTAGGGATGTGAGTTAGGGATGAGGGGTGTGGATGAAATGATTAGATTAGAGGTGTGGATGAAAGGTTTGGATGATAGGTGTGGACGACAATTATGTATGAGAGGTGTGAATGAGATGTGTGTATGAGAAGTATAAATGAGAGATATAGATGGAAGGTGTAGATTAGAATTGTGTATGGAAAGACAGATGGAGAGGTGTGGATGAGAGTTGTAGATGAAAATGTAGATGAGAGGTGTGGATGAAATGTGTGGCTGAGAGGTGTGGACGGAAGGTGTAAATGAGAGGTGTGGATGAGATGTCTGGATGGAAGGTGTGGATGTGAGGTGTCGATGAGAAGTGTGAATGAGGGGTGTGGATGAAAGGTGTGGATGAGAGGTGTGGATGAGAGGTGTGAATGAGAGATGTGGACAAGAATTAGGGATGTGAGTTAATGATGAGGGGTGTGGATGAGATGATTAGATGAGAGGTGTGGATGAGAGGTGTGGATGATAGCTGTGGACGAGAATTATGTATGAGAGGTGTGTATGAGTTGTGTGGCTGAGAGGTGTGGATGGAAGGTGTGGATGAGAGGTGTGGATGAGATGTGTGGATGGAAGGTGTGGATATGAGGTGTTGATGAGATGTGTGAATGAGGGGTGTGGATGAAAGGTGTGGATGAGAGGTGTGGATGAGAGGTGTGAATAAGAGGTTTGGATGAGAGGTGTGGATGAGAGGTATGACTGAGAGGTGTGGATGAGAGGTTTAGATGAGAGGTGTGGATGAGAGGTGTGAATAAGAGGTACGGATAAGAATTAGGGATGTGAGTTAGGGATGAGGGGTGTGGATGAGATGATTAGATGAGAGGTGTGGATGAAAGGTGTGGATGATAGGTGTGGACGAGAATTATGTATGAGAGGTGTGGATGAGATGTGTGGCTGAGAAATGTGGATGGAAGGTGTGGATGAGAGGTGTGGATGAGATGTGTGGATGGAAGGTGTGGATGTGAGGTGTTGATGAGAAGTGTGAATGAGGGGTTTGGATGAAAGGTGTGGATGAGAGGTGTGGATGAGAGGTGTGAATAAGAGGTTTGGATGAGAGGTGTGGATGAGAAGTATGTAAGAGAAGTGTGGATTAGATGTGTGTATGAGAAGTATGAATGAGAGGTATGGATGGAAGGTGTAGATGAAAATTGTGTATGAAAGGACTGAGTGAGAGGTGTGCATGAGGTTTGTAGATGAGAGATGTAGATGAGAGGTTTGAAAGAGAGGTGTGGATGAGAGGTGTGGATGAGAGGTGTGAATGAGAGGTTTGGACGAGATGTGTGAATAAGGAGTGTTGTTAAAAAATGTGGATGAAAGGTGTGGATGCCGGTGTGAATGAGAGGTGTGGATGAGAGGTATGAATGAGAGGTGTGGAGGAGAGGTTTAGATGAGAGGTATGGAGGAGAGGTGTGAATGAAAGGTGTGGATGAGAGGTGTGGATGAGAGGTGTGAATAAGAGGTTTGGATGAGAGGTGTGGATGAGAAGTATGTAATAGAGGTGTGGATGATATGTGTGTATGAGAAGTATGAATGAGAGGTATGGATGGAAGGTGTAGATGAAAATTGTGTATGGGAAGACTGATCGAGAGGTGTGGATGAGAGTTGTAGATGGAAAATGTAGATGAAAGGCGTGGATGAGATGTGTGGCTGAGAGTTGTGGATGGAAGGTGTGAATGAGAGGTGTGGATGAGATGTGTGGATGAAAGGTGTGGATGTGAGGTGTCGATGAGAAATGTGAATGAGGGGTGTGGATGAAAGGTGTGGATGAGAGGTGTGGATGAGAGGTGTGAATGAGAGGTTTGGATGAGAGGTGTGGATGAGAAGTATGTAAGAGAGGTGTGGATGAGATATGTGTATGAGAAGTAAAAATGAGAGGTATGGATAGAAAGTGTAGATGAAAATTGTGTATGGAAGGACTGAGTGAGAGGTGTGCATGAGATTTGTAGATGAGAGATGTAGATGAGATGTTTGAAAGAGAGGTGTGGATGAGAGGTGTGGATGAGAGGTGTGGATGAAAGGTGTGGATGAGAAGTGAGGATGAGGAGTGTGGATGAGAGGTTGGATGACAGGTGTGGTTGTGAAGTGGGGATGAGATGTGTGGCTGAGTGGTGTGGCTGAGAGATGTGGATTGAAAGTGTGGATGAGAGGTGTGGATGCAGGGTATGGATGAGAGGTGTAGATGAGAGGTGTGGATGAAAGGTGTGGATGAAAGGTGTGGATGAGAGGTGTGGATGAGAGGTGTGGATGAGAGGTGTGGATGAAAGGTGTGGATGAGAGGTGTGGATGAGAGGTGTGAATGAGAGATGTGGACAAGAATTAGGGATGTGAGTTAATGATGAGGGGTGTGGATGAGATGATTAGATGAGAGGTGTGGATGAGAGGTGTGGATGATAGCTGTGGACGAGAATTATGTATGAGAGGTGTGTATGAGTTGTGTGGCTGAGAGGTGTGGATGGAAGGTGTAGATGAGAGGTGTGGATGAGATGTGTGGATGGAAGGTGTGGATATGAGGTGTTGATGAGATGTGTGAATGAGGGGTGTGGATGAAAGGTGTGGATGAAAGGTGTGGATGAGAGGTGTGAATAAGAGGTTTGGATGAGAGGTGTGGATGAGAGGTATGACTGAGAGGTGTGGATGAGAGGTTTAGATGAGAGGTGTGGATGAGAGGTGTGAATAAGAGGTACGGATAAGAATTAGGGATGTGAGTTAGGGATGAGGGGTGTGGATGAGATGATTAGATGAGAGGTGTGGATGAAAGTTGTGGATGATAGGTGTGGACGAGAATTATGTATGAGAGGTGTGGATGAGATGTGTGGCTGAGAAATGTGGATGGAAGGTGTGGATGAGAGGTGTGGATGAGATGTGTGGATGGAAGGTGTGGATGTGAGGTGTTGATGAGAAGTGTGAATGAGGGGTTTGGATGAAAGGTGTGGATGAGAGGTGTGGATGAGAGGTGTGAATAAGAGGTTTGGATGAGAGGTGTGGATGAGAAGTATGTAAGAGAAGTGTGGATTAGATGTGTGTATGAGAAGTATGAATGAGAGGTATGGATGGAAGGTGTAGATGAAAATTGTGTATGAAAGGACTGAGTGAGAGGTGTGCATGAGGGTTGTAGATGAGAGATGTAGATGAGAGGTTTGAAAGAGAGGTGTGGATGAGAGGTGTGGATGAGAGGTGTGAATGAGAGGTTTGGACGAGATGTGTGAATAAGGAGTGTTGTTAAAAAATGTGGATGAAAGGTGTGGATGCCGGTGTGAATGAGAGGTGTGGATGAGAGGTATGAATGAGAGGTGTGGAGGAGAGGTTTAGATGAGAGGTATGGAGGAGAGGTGTGAATGAAAGGTGTGGATGAGAGGTGTGGATGAGAGGTGTGAATAAGAGGTTTGGATGAGAAGTGTGGATGAGAAGTATGTAATAGAGGTGTGGATGATATGTGTGTATGAGAAGTATGAATGAGAGGTATGGATGGAAGGTGTAGATGAAAATTGTGTATGGGAAGACTGATCGAGAGGTGTGGATGAGAGTTGTAGATGGAAAATGTAGATGAAAGGCGTGGATGAGATGTGTGGCTGAGAGTTGTGGATGGAAGGTGTGAATGAGAGGTGTGGATGAGATGTGTGGATGAAAGGTGTGGATGTGAGGTGTCGATGAGAAATGTGAATGAGGGGTGTGGATGAAAGGTGTGGATGAGAGGTGTGGATGAGAGGTGTGAATGAGAGGTTTGGATGAGAGGTGTGGATGAGAAGTATGTAAGAGAGGTGTGGATGAGATATGCGTATGAGAAGTAAAAATAAGAGGTATGGATAGAAAGTGTAGATGAAAATTGTGTATGGAAGGACTGAGTGAGAGGTGTGCATGAGATTTGTAGATGAGAGATGTAGATGAGAGGTTTGAAAGAGAGGTGTGGATGAGAGGTGTGGATGAGAGGTGTGGATGAGAGGTGTGGATGAGAGGTGTGGATGAGAAGTGAGGATGAGGAGTGTGGATGAGAGGTTGGATGACAGGTGTGGTTGTGAAGTGGGGATGAGATGTGTGGCTGAGTGGTGTGGCTGAGAGATGTGGATTGAAAGTGTGGATGAGAGGTGTGGATGCAAGGTATGGATGAGAGGTGTAGATGAGAGGTGTGGATGAAAGGTGTGGATGAAAGGTGTGGATGAGAGGTGTGGATGAGAGGTGTGGATGAGAGGTGTGGATGAGAGGTGTGAATAAGAGGTGTGGATGAGAGGTGTGAATGAGAAGTGTGAAGGAGAGGTGTGGATGGAAGGTGTAAATGAGAATTGTGTATGGAAGCTCTGAATGAGAGGTATGAATGAGAGGTGTGGAAAAGAGGTGTAGATGAGAGGTGTGGATGAAAGGTTTGAATGAGAGATAAGGATGAGAGGTGTGGATGAGAGGTGTGAATGAGAAGTTTGGACGAGATGTGTGAATAAGGAGTGTTGTTAAAAAATGTGGATGAAAGGTGTGAATGCCGGTGTGAATGAGAGGTGTGGATGAGAGGTATGAATGAGAGGTGTGAATTAGAGGTTTAGATGAGAGGTATGGATGAGAGGTGTGAATGAGAGGTGTGGATAAGAATTAGGGATGTGAGTTAGGGATGAGGGGTGTGGATGAAATGATTAGATTAGAGGTGTGGATGAAAGGTTTGGATGATAGGTGTGGACGACAATTATGTATGAGAGGTGTGAATGAGATGTGTGTATGAGAAGTATAAATGAGAGATATGGATGGAAGGTGTAGATTAGAATTGTGTATGGAAAGACAGATGGAGAGGTGTGGATGAGAGTTGTAGATGAAAATGTAGATGAGAGGTGTGGATGAAATGTGTGGCTGAGAGGTGTGGACGGAAGGTGTAAATGAGAGGTGTGGATGAGATGTCTGGATGAAAGGTGTGGATGTGAGGTGTCGATGAGAAGTGTGAATGAGGGGTGTGGATGAAAGGTGTGGATGAGAGGTGTGGATGAGAGGTGTGAATGAGAGATGTGGATAAGAATTAGGGATGTGAGTTAATGATGAGGGGTGTGGATGAGATGATTAGATGAGAGGTGTGGATGAGAGGTGTGGATGATAGCTGTGGACGAGAATTATGTATGAGAGGTGTGTATGAGTTGTGTGGCTGAGAGGTGTGGAGGGAAGGTGTGGATGAGAGGTGTGGATGAGATGTGTGGATGGAAGGTGTGGATATGAGGTGTTGATGAGATGTGTGAATGAGGGGTGTGGATGAAAGGTGTGGATGAGAGGTGTGGATGAGAGGTGTGAATAAGAGGTTTGGATGAGAGGTGTGGATGAGGGGTATGTATGAGAGGTGTGGATGAGAGGTTTAGATGAGAGGTGTGGATGAGAGGTGTGAATAAGAGGTACGGATAAGAATTAGGGATGTGAGTTAGGGATGAGGGGTGTGGATGAGATGATTAGATGAGAGGTGTGGATGAAAGGTGTGGATGATAGGTGTGGACGAGAAATATGTATGAGAGGTGTGGATGAGATGTGTGGCTGAGAAATGTGGATGGAAGGTGTGGATGAGAGGTGTGGATGAGATGTGTGGATGGAAGGTGTGGATGTGAGGTGTTGATGAGAAGTGTGAATAAGGGGTTTGGATGAAAGGTGTGGATGAGAGGTGTGGATGAGAGGTGTGAATAAGAGGTTTGGATGAGAGGTGTGGATGAGAAGTATGTAAGAGAAGTGTGGATTAGATGTGTGTATGAGAAGTATGAATGAGAGGTATGGATGGAAGGTGTAGATGAAAATTGTGTATGAAAGGACTGAGTGAGAGGTGTGCATGAGGGTTGTAGATGAGAGATGTAGATGAGAGGTTTGAAAGAGAGGTGTGGATGAGAGGTGTGGATGAGAGGTGTGAATGAGAGGTTTGGACGAGATGTGTGAATAAGGAGTGTTGTTAAAAAATGTGGATGAAAGGTGTGGATGCCGGTGTGAATGAGAGGTGTGGATGAGAGGTATGAATGAGAGGTGTGGAGGAGAGGTTTAGATGAGAGGTATGGAGGAGAGGTGTGATGGAAAGGTGTGGATGAGAGGTGTGGATGAGAGGTGTGAATAAAAGGTTTGGATGAGAGGTGTGGATGAGAAGTATGTAATAGAGGTGTGGATGATATGTGTGTATGAGAAGTATGAATGAGAGGTATGGATGGAAGGTGTAGATGAAAATTGTGTATGGGAAGACTGATCGAGAGGTGTGGATGAGAGTTGTAGATGGAAAATGTAGATGAAAGGCGTGGATGAGATGTGTGGCTGAGAGTTGTGGATGGAAGGTGTGAATGAGAGGTGTGGATGAGATGTGTGGATGAAAGGTGTGGATGTGAGGTGTCGATGAGAAATGTGAATGAGGGGTGTGGATGAAAGGTGTGGATGAGAGGTGTGGATGAGAGGTGTGAATGAGAGGTTTGGATGAGAGGTGTGGATGAGAAGTATGTAAGAGAGGTGTGGATGAGATATGTGTATGAGAAGTAAAAATGAGAGGTATGGATAGAAAGTGTAGATGAACATTGTGTATGGAAGGACTGAGTGAGAGGTGTGCATGAGATTTGTAGATGAGAGATGTAGATGAGAGGTTTGAAAGAGAGGTGTGGATGAGAGGTGTGGATGTGAGGTGTGGATGAGAGGTGTGGATGAGAAGTGAGGATGAGAAGTGTGGATGAGAGGTTGGATGACAGGTGTGGTTGTGAAGTGGGGATGAGATGTGTGGCTGAGTGGTGTGGCTGAGAGATGTGGATTGAAAGTGTGGATGAGAGGTGTGGATGCAAGGTATGGATGAGAGGTGTAGATGAGAGGTGTGGATGAAAGGTGTGGATGAAAGGTGTGGATGAGATGTGTGGATGAGAGGTGTGGATGAGAGGTGTGGATGAGAGGTGTGAATGAGAGGTGTGGATGAGAGGTGTGAATGAGAAGTGTGAAGGAGAGGTGTGGATGGAAGGTGTAAATGAGAATTGTGTATGGAAGCTCTGAATGAGAGGTATGAATGAGAGGTGTGGAAAAGAGGTGTAGATGAGAGGTGTGGATGAAAGGTTTGAATGAGAGATAAGGATGAGAGGTGTGGATGAGAGGTGTGAATGAGAAGTTTGGACGAGATGTGTGAATAAGGAGTGTTGTTAAAAAATGTGGATGAAAGGTGTGAATGCCGGTGTGAATGAGAGGTGTGGATGAGAGGTATGAATGAGAGGTGTGAATTAGAGGTTTAGATGAGAGGTATGGATGAGAGGTGTGAATGAGAGGTGTGGATAAGAATTAGGGATGTGAGTTAGGGATGAGGGGTGTGGATGAAATGATTAGATTAGAGGTGTGGATGAAAGGTTTGGATGATAGGTGTGGACGACAATTATGTATGAGAGGTGTGAATGAGATGTGTGTATGAGAAGTATAAATGAGAGATATGGATGGAAGGTGTAGATTAGAATTGTGTATGGAAAGACAGATGGAGAGGTGTGGATGAGAGTTGTAGATGAAAATGTAGATGAGAGGTGTGGATGAGATGTGTGGCTGAGAGGTGTGGACGGAAGGTGTAAATGAGAGGTGTGGATGAGATGTCTGGATGAAAGGTGTGGATGTGAGGTGTCGATGAGAAGTGTGAATGAGGGGTGTGGATGAAAGGTGTGGATGAGAGGTGTGGATGAGAGGTGTGAATGAGAGATGTGGATAAGAATTAGGGATGTGAGTTAATGATGAGGGGTGTGGATGAGATGATTAGATGAGAGGTGTGGATGAGAGGTGTGGATGATAGCTGTGGACGAGAATTATGTATGAGAGGTGTGTATGAGTTGTGTGGCTGAGAGGTGTGGAGGGAAGGTGTGGATGAGAGGTGTGGATGAGATGTGTGGATGGAAGGTGTGGATATGAGGTGTTGATGAGATGTGTGAATGAGGGGTGTGGATGAAAGGTGTGGATGAGAGGTGTGGATGAGAGGTGTGAATAAGAGGTTTGGATGAGAGGTGTGGATGAGAGGTATGTATGAGAGGTGTGGATGAGAGGTTTAGATGAGAGGTGTGGATGAGAGGTGTGAATAAGAGGTACGGATAAGAATTAGGGATGTGAGTTAGGGATGAGGGGTGTGGATGAGATGATTAGATGAGAGGTGTGGATGAAAGGTGTGGATGATAGGTGTGGACGAGAATTATGTATGAGAGGTGTGGATGAGATGTGTGGCTGAGAAATGTGGATGGAAGGTGTGGATGAGAGGTGTGGATGAGATGTGTGGATGGAAGGTGTGGATGTGAGGTGTTGATGAGAAGTGTGAATGAGGGGTTTGGATGAAAGGTGTGGATGAGAGGTGTGGATGAGAGGTGTGAATAAGAGGTTTGGATGAGAGGTGTGGATGAGAAGTATGTAAGAGAAGTGTGGATTAGATGTGTGTATGAGAAGTATGAATGAGAGGTATGGATGGAAGGTGTAGATGAAAATTGTGTATGAAAGGACTGAGTGAGAGGTGTGCATGAGGGTTGTAGATGAGAGATGTAGATGAGAGGTTTGAAAGAGAGGTGTGGATGAGAGGTGTGGATGAGAGGTGTGAATGAGAGGTTTGGACGAGATGTGTGAATAAGGAGTGTTGTTAAAAAATGTGGATGAAAGGTGTGGATGCCGGTGTGAATGAGAGGTGTGGATGAGAGGTATGAATGAGAGGTGTGGAGGAGAGGTTTAGATGAGAGGTATGGAGGAGAGGTGTGAATGAAAGGTGTGGATGAGAGGTGTGGATGAGAGGTGTGAATAAAAGGTTTGGATGAGAGGTGTGGATGAGAAGTATGTAATAGAGGTGTGGATGATATGTGTGTATGAGAAGTATGAATGAGAGGTATGGATGGAAGGTGTAGATGAAAATTGTGTATGGGAAGACTGATCGAGAGGTGTGGATGAGAGTTGTAGATGGAAAATGTAGATGAAAGGCGTGGATGAGATGTGTGGCTGAGAGTTGTGGATGGAAGGTGTGAATGAGAGGTGTGGATGAGATGTGTGGATGAAAGGTGTGGATGTGAGGTGTCGATGAGAAATGTGAATGAGGGGTGTGGATGAAAGGTGTGGATGAGAGGTGTGGATGAGAGGTGTGAATGAGAGGTTTGGATGAGAGGTGTGGATGAAAAGTATGTAAGAGAGGTGTGGATGAGATATGTGTATGAGAAGTAAAAATGAGAGGTATGGATAGAAAGTGTAGATGAAAATTGTGTATGGAAGGACTGAGTGAGAGGTGTGCATGAGATTTGTAGATGAGAGATGTAGATGAGAGGTTTGAAAGAGAGGTGTGGATGAGAGGTGTGGATGAGAGGTGTGGATGAGAGGTGTGGATGAGAAGTGAGGATGAGGAGTGTGGATGAGAGGTTGGATGACAGGTGTGGTTGTGAAGTGGGGATGAGATGTGTGGCTGAGTGGTGTGGCTGAGAGATGTGGATTGAAAGTGTGGATGAGAGGTGTGGATGCAAGGTATGGATGAGAGGTGTAGATGAGAGGTGTGGATGAAAGGTGTGGATGAAAGGTGTGGATGAGAGGTGTGGATGAGAGGTGTGGATGAGAGGTGTGGATGAGAGGTGTGGATGAGAGGTGTGGATGAGAGGTGTGGATGAGAGGTGTGAAGGAGAGGTGTGGATATAAGGTGTAAATGAGAATTGTGTATGGAAGCTCTGAATGAGAGGTATGAATGAGAGGTGTGGAAAAGAGGTGTAGATGAGAGGTGTGGATGAAAGGTTTGAATGAGAGATAAGGATGAGAGGTGTGGATGAGAGGTGTGAATGAGAAGTTTGGACGAGATGTGTGAATAAGGAGTGTTGTTAAAAAATGTGGATGAAAGGTGTGAATGCCGGTGTGAATGAGAGGTGTGGATGAGAGGTATGAATGAGAGGTGTGAATGAGAGGTTTAGATGAGAGGTATGGATGAGAGGTGTGAATGAGAGGTGTGGATAAGAATTAGGGATGTGAGTTAGGGATGAGGGGTGTGGATGAAATGATTAGATTAGAGGTGTGGATGAAAGGTTTGGATGATAGGTGTGGACGACAATTATGTATGAGAGGTGTGAATGAGATGTGTGTATGAGAAGTATAAATGAGAGATATGGATGGAAGGTGTAGATTAGAATTGTGTATGGAAAGACAGATGGAGAGGTGTGGATGAGAGTTGTAGATGAAAATGTAGATGAGAGGTGTGGATGAGATGTGTGGCTGAGAGGTGTGGACGGAAGGTGTAAATGAGAGGTGTGGATGAGATGTCTGGATGAAAGGTGTGGATGTGAGGTGTCGATGAGAAGTGTGAATGAGGGGTGTGGATGAAAGGTGTGGATGAGAGGTGTGGATGAGAGGTGTGAATGAGAGATGTGGATAAGAATTAGGGATGTGAGTTAATGATGAGGGGTGTGGATGAGATGATTAGATGAGAGGTGGTGATGAGAGGTGTGGATGATAGCTGTGGACGAGAATTATGTATGAGAGGTGTGTATGAGTTGTGTGGCTGAGAGGTGTGGATGGAAGGTGTGGATGAGAGGTGTGGATGAGATGTGTGGATGGAAGGTGTGGATATGAGGTGTTGATGAGATGTGTGAATGAGGGGTGTGGATGAAAGGTGTGGATGAGAGGTGTGGATGAGAGGTGTGAATAAGAGGTTTGGATGAGAGGTGTGGATGAGAGGTATGAATGAGAGGTGTGGATGAGAGGTTTAGATGAGAGGTGTGGATGAGAGGTGTGAATAAGAGGTACGGATAAGAATTAGGGATGTGAGTTAGGGATGAGGGGTGTGGATGAGATGATTAGATGAGAGGTGTGGATGAAAAGTGTGGATGATAGGTGTGGACGAGAATTATGTATGAGAGGTGTGGATGAGATGTGTGGCTGAGAAATGTGGATGGAAGGTGTGGATGAGAGGTGTGGATGAGATGTGTGGATGGAAGGTGTGGATGTGAGGTGTTGATGAGAAGTGTGAATGAGGGGTTTGGATGAAAGGTGTGGATGAGAGGTGTGGATGAGAGGTGTGAATAAGAGGTTTGGATGAGAGGTGTGGATGAGAAGTATGTAAGAGAAGTGTGGATTAGATGTGTGTATGAGAAGTATGAATGAGAGGTATGGATGGAAGGTGTAGATGAAAATTGTGTATGAAAGGACTGAGTGAGAGGTGTGCATGAGGGTTGTAGATGAAAGATGTAGATGAGAGGTTTGAAAGAGAGGTGTGGATGAGAGGTGTGGATGAGAGGTGTGAATGAGAGGTTTGGACGAGATGTGTGAATAAGGAGTGTTGTTAAAAAATGTGGATGAAAGGTGTGGATGCCGGTGTGAATGAGAGGTGTGGATGAGAGGTATGAATGAGAGGTGTGGAGGAGAGGTTTAGATGAGAGGTATGGAGGAGAGGTGTGAATGAAAGGTGTGGATGAGAGGTGTGGATGAGAGGTGTGAATAAGAGGTTTGGATGAGAGGTGTGGATGAGAGGTGTGAATGAGAGATGTGGATAAGAATTAGGGATGTGAGTTAATGATGAGGGGTGTGGATGAGATGATTAGATGAGAGGTGTGGATGAGAGGTGTGGATGATAGCTGTGGACGAGAATTATGTATGAGAGGTGTGTATGAGTTGTGTGGCTGAGAGGTGTGGAGGGAAGGTGTGGATGAGAGGTGTGGATGAGATGTGTGGATGGAAGGTGTGGATATGAGGTGTTGATGAGATGTGTGAATGAGGGGTGTGGATGAAAGGTGTGGATGAGAGGTGTGGATGAGAGGTGTGAATAAGAGGTTTGGATGAGAGGTGTGGATGAGAGGTATATATGAGAGGTGTGGATGAGAGGTTTAGATGAGAGGTGTGGATGAGAGGTGTGAATAAGAGGTACGGATAAGAATTAGGGATGTGAGTTAGGGATGAGGGGTGTGGATGAGATGATTAGATGAGAGGTGTGGATGAAAGGTGTGGATGATAGGTGTGGACGAGAATTATGTATGAGAGGTGTGGATGAGATGTGTGGCTGAGAAATGTGGATGGAAGGTGTGGATGAGAGGTGTGGATGAGATGTGTGGATGGAAGGTGTGGATGTGAGGTGTTGATGAGAAGTGTGAATGAGGGGTTTGGATGAAAGGTGTGGATGAGAGGTGTGGATGAGAGGTGTGAATAAGAGGTTTGGATGAGAGGTGTGGATGAGAAGTATGTAAGAGAAGTGTGGATTAGATGTGTGTATGAGAAGTATGAATGAGAGGTATGGATGGAAGGTGTAGATGAAAATTGTGTATGAAAGGACTGAGTGAGAGGTGTGCATGAGGGTTGTAGATGAGAGATGTAGATGAGAGGTTTGAAAGAGAGGTGTGGATGAGAGGTGTGGATGAGAGGTGTGAATGAGAGGTTTGGACGAGATGTGTGAATAAGGAGTGTTGTTAAAAAATGTGGATGAAAGGTGTGGATGCCGGTGTGAATGAGAGGTGTGGATGAGAGGTATGAATGAGAGGTGTGGAGGAGAGGTTTAGATGAGAGGTATGGAGGAGAGGTGTGAATGAAAGGTGTGGATGAGAGGTGTGGATGAGAGGTGTGAATAAAAGGTTGGATGAGAGGTGTGGATGAGAAGTATGTAATAGAGGTGTGGATGATATGTGTGTATGAGAAGTATGAATGAGAGGTATGGATGGAAGGTGTAGATGAAAATTGTGTATGGGAAGACTGATCGAGAGGTGTGGATGAGAGTTGTAGATGGAAAATGTAGATGAAAGGCGTGGATGAGATGTGTGGCTGAGAGTTGTGGATGGAAGGTGTGAATGAGAGGTGTGGATGAGATGTGTGGATGAAAGGTGTGGATGTGAGGTGTCGATGAGAAATGTGAATGAGGGGTGTGGATGAAAGGTGTGGATGAGAGGTGTGGATGAGAGGTGTGAATGAGAGGTTTGGATGAGAGGTGTGGATGAGAAGTATGTAAGAGAGGTGTGGATGAGATATGTGTATGAGAAGTAAAAATGAGAGGTATGGTTAGAAAGTGTAGATGAAAATTGTGTATGGAAGGACTGAGTGAGAGGTGTGCATGAGATTTGTAGATGAGAGATGTAGATGAGAGGTTTGAAAGAGAGGTGTGGATGAGAGGTGTGGATGAGAGGTGTGGATGAGAGGTGTGGATGAGAGGTGTGGATGAGAAGTGAGGATGAGGAGTGTGGATGAGAGGTTGGATGACAGGTGTGGTTGTGAAGTGGGGATGAGATGTGTGGCTGAGTGGTGTGGCTGAGAGATGTGGATTGAAAGTGTGGATGAGAGGTGTGGATGCAAGGTATGGATGAGAGGTGTAGATGAGAGGTGTGGATGAAAGGTGTGGATGAAAGGTGTGGATGAGAGGTGTGGATGAGAGGTGTGGATGAGAGGTGTGGATGAGAGGTGTGGATGAGAAGTGTGGATGAGAGGTGTGGATGAGAGGTGTGAAGGAGAGGTGTGGATGGAAGGTGTAAATGAGAATTGTGTATGGAAGCTCTGAATGAGAGGTATGAATGAGAGGTGTGGAAAAGAGGTGTAGATGAGAGGTGTGGATGAAAGGTTTGAATGAGAGATAAGGATGAGAGGTGTGGATGAGAGGTGTGAATGAGAAGTTTGGACGAGATGTGTGAATAAGGAGTGTTGTTAAAAAATGTGGATGAAAGGTGTGAATGCCGGTGTGAATGAGAGGTGTGGATGAGAGGTATGAATGAGAGGTGTGAAGGAGAGGTTTAGATGAGAGGTATGGATGAGAGGTGTGAATGAGAGGTGTGGATAAGAATTAGGGATGTGAGTTAGGGATGAGGGGTGTGGATGAAATGATTAGATTAGAGGTGTGGATGAAAGGTTTGGATGATAGGTGTGGACGACAATTATGTATGAGAGGTGTGAATGAGATGTGTGTATGAGAAGTATAAATGAGAGATATGGATGGAAGGTGTAGATTAGAATTGTGTATGGAAAGACAGATGGAGAGGTGTGGATGAGAGTTGTAGATGAAAATGTAGATGAGAAGTGTGGATGAGATGTGTGGCTGAGAGGTGTGGACGGAAGGTGTAAATGAGAGGTGTGGATGAGATGTCTGGATGAAAGGTGTGGATGTAAGGTGTCGAAGAGAAGTGTGAATGAGGGGTGTGGATGAAAGGTGTGGATGAGAGGTGTGGATGAGAGGTGTGAATGAGAGATGTGGATAAGAATTAGGGATGTGAGTTAATGATGAGGGGTGTGGATGAGATGATTAGATGAGAGGTGTGGATGAGAGGTGTGGATGATAGGTGTGGACGAGAATTATGTATGAGAGGTGTGTATGAGTTGTGTGGCTGAGAGGTGTGGATGGAAGGTGTGGATGAGAGGTGTGGATGAGATGTGTGGATGGAAGGTGTGGATGTGAGGTGTTGATGAGATGTGTGAATGAGGGGTGTGGATGAAAGGTGTGGATGAGAGGTGTGAATGAGAGGTGTGAATAAGAGGTTTGGATGAGAGGTGTGGATGAGAGGTATGAATGAGAGGTGTGGATGAGAGGTTTAGATGAGAGGTGTGGATGAGAGGTGTGAATGAGAGGTACGGATAAGAATTAGGGATGTGAGTTAGGGATGAGAGGTGTGGATGAGATGATTAGATGAGAGGTGTGGATGAAAGGTGTGGATGATAGGTGTGGACGAGAATTATGTATGAGAGGTGTGGATGAGATGTGTG
This sequence comes from Branchellion lobata, assembly GCA_947562095.1. NCBI lineage: Eukaryota > Metazoa > Annelida > Clitellata > Hirudinida > Piscicolidae > Branchellion > Branchellion lobata. The sequence goes on along the minus strand of OX387249.1, from coordinate 4,613,896 downwards.
GCTGAGAAATGTGGATGGAAGGTGTAGTTGTGAAGTGGGGATGAGATGTGTGGCTGAGTGGTGAGGCTGAGAGATGTGGATTGAAAGTGTGGATGAGAGGTGTAGATGCAAGGTATGGATGAGAGGTGTGGATGAGAGGTGTGGATGAAAGGTGTGGATGAAAGGTGTGGATGAGAGGTGTGGATGAGAGGTGTGGATGAGAGGTGTGGATGAGAGGTGTGGATGAGAAGTGTGGATGAGAGGTGTGGATGAGAGGTGTGAAGGAGAGGTGTGGATGGAAGGTGTAAATGAGAATTGTGTATGGAAGCTCTGAATGAGAGGTATGAATGAGAGGTGTGGAAAAGAGGTGTAGATGAGAGGTGTGGATGAAAGGTTTGAATGAGAGATAAGGATGAGAGGTGTGGATGAGAGGTGTGGATGAGAGGTGTGGATGAGAGGTGTGGATGAGAGGTGTGGATGACAGGTGTGGATGAGAGGTGTGAAGGAGAGGTGTGGATGGAAGGTGTAGATGAGCATTGTGTATGGAAGGTCTGAATGAGAGGTATGAATGAGAGGTGTGGAATAGAGGTATGGATGGAAGGTGTAGATGAGAATTTTGTATGGAAAGACAGATGGAGAGGTATGGATGAGAGTTGTAGATGGAAGATGTAGATGAGAGGTGTGGATGAGATGTATGGCTGAGAGGTGTGAATGGAAGGTGTGAATGAGAGGTGTGGATGAGAGATGTGGATGAGAGGTGTGAATGAGAGGTGTGGATGAGATGATTAGATTAGAGGTGTGGATTAAAAGTGTGGATGAGAGGTGTGGATGCAAGGTATGGATGAGAGGTGTGGATGAGAGGTGTGGATGAGAGATGTGGATGAGAGGTATGGATGAGAGGTGTGGATGAGAGGTGTGGATGAGAGGTGTGGATGAGAGGTGTGGATGAGAGGTGTGGATGAGAGGTGTGGATGAGAGGTGTGGATGGAAAGTTTGAATGAGAGGTGAGGATGAGAGGTGTGGATGAGAGGTGTGGATGCAAGGTGTGGATGAGAGGTGTGGATGAGATGTGTGGATGGAAGGTGTGGATGTGAGGTGTTGATGAGAAGTGTGAATGAGGGTGTGGATGAAAGGTGTGGATGAGAGGTGTGGATGATAGGTGTGAATAAAAGGTTTGGATGAGAGGTGTGGATGAGAAGTATGTAAGAGAGGTATTGATGGAAGGTGTAGATGAAAATTGTGTATGGAAAGACTGATGGAGAGGTGTGGATGAGAGTTGTAGATAGAAGATGTAGATGAGAGGTGTGGATGAGATGTGTGGGTGAGAGGTGTGGATGGAAGGTGTGAATGAGAGGTGTGGAAGAGATGTATGAATGAGAGGTGTGGATAAGAGGTTTAGATGAGAGGTATGGATGAGAGGTGTGAATGAGAGGTGTGGATAAGAATTAGGGATGTGAGTTAGGGATGAGGGGTGTGGATGAGATGATTAGATTAGAGGTGTAGATGAAAGGTGTGGATGATAGGTGTGGACGAGAATTATGTATGAGAGGTGTGAATGAGATGTGTGTATGAGAAGTATAAATGAGAGGTATGGATGGAAGGTGTAGATGAGAATTGTGTATGGAAAGATTGATGGAGAGGTGTGAATGAAAGGTTTAGATGAGAGTTATGGATGAGAGGTGTGAATGAGAGGTGTGGATAAGAATTTGGGATGTGAGTTAGGGATGAGGGGTGTGGATGAGATGATAAGATTAGAGGTGTAGATGAAAGGTGTGGATGATAGGTGTGGACGAGAATTATGTATGAGAGGTGTGGATGAGATGTGTGTATGAGAAGTACAAATGAGAGGTATGGATGGAAGGTGTAGATGAGAATTGTGTATGGAAAGACTGATGGAGAGGTGTGGATGAGAGTTGTAAATGGAAGATGTAAATGACAGGTGTGGATGAGATGTGTGGATGAAAGGTGTGGATTTGAGGTGTCGATGAAAAGTGTGAATGAGGGGTGTGGATGAAAGATGTGGATGAGAGGTGTGGATGAGAGGTGTGAATGAAAGGTTTGGATGAGAGGTGTGGTCGAGAAGTATGTAAGAGAGTGTGGATGAGATGTGTGTATGAGAAGTATGAATGAAAGGTATGGATAGAAAGTGTAGATGAAAATTGTGTATGGAAGGACTGAGAGAGAGTTGTGCATGAGAGTTGTAGATGAGAGATGTAGATGAGAGATTTGAAAGAGAGGTGTGGATGAGAGGTGTGGATGTGAGGTGTGGATGAAAGGTGTGGATGAGAGGTGAGGATGAGAGGTGTGGATGAGAGGTGTGGATGAGAAGTTTGGATGAGAGGTGTGGATGAGAGGTGTGAAGGAGAGGTGTGAATGAGAGGTTTGGACGAGATGTGTGAATAAGGAGTGTTGTTAAAAAATGTGGATGAAAGGTGTGGATGCCGGTGTGAATGAGAGGTGTGGATGAGAGGTATGAATGAAAGGTGTGGATGAGAGGTTTAGATAAAAGGTATCGATGAGAGGTGTGAATGAGAGGTGTGGATAAAAATTAGGGATGTGAGTTGGGGATGAGGGGTGTCGATGAGATGATTAGATTAGAGGTGTGGATGAAAGGTGTGGATGATAGGTGTGGAAGAGAATTATGTATGAGAGGTGTGGATGAAATGTGTGGCTGAGAGGTGTGGATGCAATGTGTGGATGAGAGGTGTGGATGAGATGTGTGGATGGAAGGTGTGGATGTGAAGTGTTGATGAGAAGTGTGATTGAGGGTGTGGATGAAAGGTGTGGATGAGAGTTGTGGATGAGAGGTGTGAATGAGAGGTGTGGATGAGATGTGTGTATGAGAAGTATGAATGAGAGGTATGGATAGAAAGTGTAGAAGAAAATTGTGTATGGAAGGACTGAGGAGTGGATGAGAAGTGTGGATGAAAGGTGTCGATGAGAAGTGTGGATGAGAGATGTGGATGAGAGTGGATGAGAGGTGTGGAGGAGAGGTGTGGATGAGAAGTGTGTAAGAGAGGTGTGGATGAGATGTGTGTATGAGAAGTATGAATGAGAAGTATGGATGGAAGGTGTAGATGAAAATTGTGTATGGAAGGACTGAGTGAGAGGTGTGCATGAGAGTTGTAGATGAGAGATGTGGATGAGAGGTTTGAAGGAGAGGTGTGGATGAGATGTGTGGATGAGAGGTGTGGATGATAGGTGGGGATGAGAGGTGTGGATGAGAAGTGTGGATGAGAGGTGTGAAAGAGAGGTGTGGATTGAAGGTGTAGATGAAAATTTTTTATGGTAGGTATGGATGAGAGGTATAAATGAGAGGTATGGAATAGAGGTGTAGATGAGATGTGTGGATGAGAGGTTTGGATGAGAGGTTTGGACGATATGTGTGAATAAAGATTGTTGTTAAAAAATGTGGATGAAAGGTGTGGATGCCGGTTTTACTGAGAGGTTTGGATGAGAGGTATGAATGAGAGGTGTGGATGAGAGGTTAGGGTTAGGGTTAGATAGATAGAGGTGTGGATAAGAATTAGGGATGTGAGTTAGGGATGAGGGGTGTGGATGAGATGATTAGATTAGAGGTGTGGATGAAAGGTGTGGATGATAGGTGTGGACGAGAATTATGTATGAGAGGTGTGGATGAGATGTGTGGCTGAGAGGTGTGGATGCAAAGTGTGGATGAGAGGTGTGGATGAGACGTGCGGATGGAAGGTGTAGATGTGAGGTGTTGATGAGAAGTGTGAATGAAGGTGTGGATGAAAGGTATGGATGAGAGGTGTGAATGAGAGGTGTGAATAAGAGGTTTGGATGAGAGGTGTGGATGAGAAGTATGTAAGAGAGGTGTGGATGAGATGTGTGTATGAGAAGTATGAATGAGAGGTATTGATGGAAGGTGTAGATGAAAATTGTTTATGGAAAGACTGATGGAGAGGTGTGGATGAGAGTTGTAGATAGAAGATGTAGATGAGAGGTGTGGATGGAAGGTGTGAATGAGAGGTGTGGATGAGAGGTATGACTGAGAGGTGTGGATGAGAGGTTTAGATGAGAGTTATGGATGAGAGGTGTGAATGATAGGTGTGGATAAGAATTAGGGATGTGAGTTAGGGATGAGGGGTGTGGATGAGATGTTTAGATTAGAGGTGTGGATGAAAGTTGTGGATGATAGGTGTGGATGATAGGTGTGGACGAGAATTATGTAGGAGAGGTGTGGATGAGAAGTGTGTATGAGAAGTATAATTGAGAGGTATGGATGGAAGGTGTAGATGAGAATTGTGTATGAACAGACTGATGGAGAGATGTGGATGAGAGTTGTAGATGGAAGATGTAAATGAGAGGTGTGGATGAGATGTGTGGCTGAGAGGTGTGGATCGAAGGTGTGGATGAGTGGTGTGGATGAGATGTGTGGATGAAAGGTGTGGATTTGAGGTGTCGATGAGAAGTGTGAATGAGGGGTGTGGATGAAAGATATGGATGAAAGGTGTGCATGAGAGGTGTGGATGAGAGGTGTGAATGAAAGGTTTGGATGAGAGGTGTGGATGAGAGGTGTGAATAAGAGGTTTGGATGAGAGGTGTGGATGAGAAGTATGTAAGAGAGGTGTGGATGAGATGTGTGTATGAGAAGTATAAATGAGAGGTATGGATGGAAGGTGTAGATGAAAATTGTGTATGGAAGAACTGAGAGAGAGGTGTGCGTGAGAGTTGTAGATGAGAGATGTAAATGAGAGGTTTGAAAGAGGTGTGGATGAGAGGTGTGGATGAGAGGTGTGGATGAAAGGTGTGGATGAGAGGTGAGGAAGAGGAATGTGGATGAGAGGTATGGATGAAAGGTGTGGCTGTGAAGTGGTGATGAGATGTGTGGCTGAGACATGTGGATTAAAAGTGTGGATGAGAGGTGTGGATGAGAGGTCTGAATGAGAGGTTTGGATGAGAAGTGTGGATGAGAAGTATGTAAGAGAGGTGTGGATGAGATGTGTGTATGAGAAGTATGATTGAGAGGTATGGATGGAAGGTGTAGATGAAAATTGTGTATGGAAGGAATGAGTGAGAGGTGTGCGTGAGAGTTGTAGATGAGAGAAGTGGATGAAAGGTTTGAAAGAGAGGTGTGGATGAGAGGTGTGGATGAGAGGTGTGGATGAGAGGTGTGGATGAGAGGTGTGGATGAGAGGTGTGGATGAGAGGTGTGGATGAGAGGTGTGGATGAGAGGTGTGGATGAGAAGTATGTAAGAGAGGTGTATATGAGATGTGTGTATGAGAAGTATGAATGAGAGGTATTGATAGAAGGTGTAGATGAAAATTGTTTATGGAAAGACTGATAAAGAGGTGTGGATGAGAGTTGTAGATAGAAGATGTAGATGAGAGGTGTGGATGGAAGGTGTGAATGAGAGGTGTGGATGAGAGGTATGACTGAGAGGTGTGGATGAGAGGTTTAGATGAGAGAAATGGATGAGAGGTGTGAATGATAAGTGTGGATAAGAATTAGGGATGTGAGTTAGGGTTGAGGGGTGTGGATGAGATGTTTAGATTAGAGGTGTGCGTGAAAGTTGTAGATGAGAGAAGTGGATGAGAGGTTTGAAAGAGAGGTGTGGATGAGAGGTGTGGATGAGAGGTGTGGATGAGAGGTGTGGATGAGAGGTGTGGATGAGAGGTGTGGATGAGAGGTGTGGATGAGAGGTGTGGATGAGAGGTGAGGATGAGAGGTGAGGATGAGGAGTGTGGATGAGAAGTGGGGATGTAAGGTGTGGCTGTGAAGTGGGGATGAGATGTGTGCCTGAGAGATGTGGATTAAAAGTGTGGATGAGAGGTGTAATTGCAATGTATGGATGAGAGGTGTGGATGAGAGGTGTGGATGAGAGGTGTGGATGAGAGGTGTAGATGAGGTGTGGATGAGAGGTGTGGATGAGAGATGTGAAGGAGAGGTGTGGATGAGAAGTATGTAGGAAAGGTGTGGATGAGATGTGTGTATGAGAAGTATGAATGAGAGGTATGGCTGGAAGGTGTAGATGAAAATTGTGTATGAAAGGACTGAGTGAGAGGTGTGCATGAGAGTTGTAGATGAGAGATGTGGATGAGAGATTTGAAGGAGAGGTGTGGATGAGAGGTGTGTATGAAAGGTGTGGATGAGAGGTGAGGATGAGGAGTGTGGATGAGAGGTGTGAGTGAAAGGTGTGGTTGTGAAGTGGGGATGAGAAGTGTGGCTGAATGGTGTGGCTGAAAGATGTGGATTAAAAGTGTGGTTGAGAGGTGTGTATGCAAGGTATGGATAAGAGGTGTGGATGAGAGGTGTGAATGAGAGGTGTGGATGAGAGGTGTGGATGAGAGGTGTGGATGAGGTGTGGATGAGAAGTGTGGATGAGGTGTGAAGGAGAGGTGTGGATTGAAGGTGTAGATGAGAATTGTGTCTGGAAGGTATGGATTTGAGGTATGAATGAGAGGTGTGGAATAGAGGTGTAGATGAGAGGTGTGGATGAGAGGTTTGGATGAGAGGTGAGGATGAGAGGTTTGAAAAAGAGGTTTGGACGAGGTGTGTAAATAAGGAGTGTTGTTAAAAAATGTGGATGAAAGGTGTGGATGCCAGTGTGAATGAGACGTTTGGATGAGAGGTATGAATGAGAGGTGTGGATGAGAGGTTTAGATGAGAGGTGTGGATGAGAGGTGTGAATGAGAGGTGTGGATAAGAATTAGGGATGTGAGTTTGGGATGAGGGGTGTGGATAAGATGATTAGATGAGAGGTGTGGATGAAAGGTGTGGATGATAGGTGTGGACGAAAATTATGTATGAGAGGTGTAGAAGAGATGTGTGGCTGAAAGGTGTGGATGGAAGGTGTGGATGAGAGGTGTGGATGAGATGTGTGGATGGAAGGTGTGGATGTGAGGTGTTGATGAGAAGTGTGAATGAGGGGTGTGGATGAAAGGTGTGGATGAGAGGTGTGGATGAGAGGTGTGAATAAGATGTTTGGATGAGAGGTGTGGATGAGAGGTGTGAATGAGAGGTGTGGATGAGAGGTGTGATTAAGATGTTTGGATGAGAGGTGTGGATGAAAAGTGTGGATGAGAGGTGTGGATGAGAAGAATGTAAGAGGTGTGAATGAGATGTGTGTATGAGAAGTATGAATGAGAAGGTGTAGATAAAAATTGTGTATGGAAGGACTGAGTGAGAGGTGTGCATGAGAGTTGTAGATGCGAGATGTGGATGAGAGGTTTGAAGGAGAGGTGTGGATGAGAGGTGTGGATGATAGGTGTGGACGACAATTATGTATGAGAGGTGTGAATGAGATGTGTGTATGAGAAGTATAAATGAGAGATATGGATGGAAGGTGTAGATTAGAATTGTGTATGGAAAGACAGATGGAGAGGTGTTGATGAGAGTTGTAGATGAAAATGTAGATGAGAGGTGTGGATGAGATGTGTGGCTGAGAGGTGTGGACGGAAGGTGTAAATGAGAGGTGTGGATGAGATGTCTGGATGAAAGGTGTGGATGTAAGGTGTCGATGAGAAGTGTGAATGAGGGGTGTGGATGAAAGGTGTGGATGAGAGGTGTGGATGAGAGGTGTGAATGAGAGATGTGGATAAGAATTAGGGATGTGAGTTAATGATGAGGGGTGTGGATGAGATGATTAGATGAGAGGTGTGGATGAGAGGTGTGGATGATAGGTGTGGACGAGAATTATGTATGAGAGGTGTGTATGAGTTGTGTGGCTGAGAGGTGTGGATGGAAGGTGTGGATGAGAGGTGTGGATGAGATGTGTGGATGGAAGGTGTGGATGTGAGGTGTTGATGAGATGTGTGAATGAGGGGTGTGGATGAAAGGTGTGGATGAGAGGTGTGAATGAGAGGTGTGAATAAGAGGTTTGGATGAGAGGTGTGGATGAGAGGTATGAATGAGAGGTGTGGATGAGAGGTTTAGATGAGAGGTGTGGATGAGAGGTGTGAATGAGAGGTACGGATAAGAATTAGGGATGTGAGTTAGGGATGAGAGGTGTGGATGAGATGATTAGATGAGAGGTGTGTATGAAAGGTGTGGATGATAGGTGTGGACGAGAATTATGTATGAGAGGTGTGGATGAGATGTGTGGCTGAGAAATGTGGATGGAAGGTGTAGTTGTGAAGTGGGGATGAGATGTGTGGCTGAGTAGTGAGGCTGAGAGATGTGGATTGAAAGTGTGGATGAGAGGTGTAGATGCAAGGTATGGATGAGAGGTGTGGATGAGAGGTGTGGATGAGACGTGTGGATGAAAGGTGTGGATGAGAGGTGTGGATGAGAGGTGTGGATGAGAGGTGTGGATGAGAGGTGTGGATGACAGGTGTGGATGAGAGGTGTGAAGGAGAGGTGTGGATGGAAGGTGTAGATGAGCATTGTGTATGGAAGGTCTGAATGAGAGGTATGAATGAGAGGTGTGGAATAGAGGTATGGATGGAAGGTGTAGATGAGAATTTTGTATGGAAAGACAGATGGAGAGGTATGGATGAGAGTTGTAGATGGAAGATGTAGATGAGAGGTGTGGATGAGATGTATGGCTGAGAGGTGTGAATGGAAGGTGTGAATGAGAGGTGTGGATGAGAGATGTGGATGAGAGGTGTGAATGAGAGGTGTGGATGAGATGATTAGATTAGAGGTGTGGATTAAAAGTGTGGATGAGAGGTGTGGATGCAAGGTATGGATGAGAGGTGTGGATGAGAGGTGTGGATGAGAGGTGTGGATGAGAGGTGTGGATGAGAGGTGTGGATGAGAGGTGTGGATGAGAGGTGTGGATGAGAGGTGTGGATGAGAGGTGTGGATGAGAGGTGTGGATGGAAAGTTTGAATGAGAGGTGAGGATGAGAGGTGTGGATGAGAGGTGTGGATGCAAGGTGTGGATGAGAGGTGTGGATGAGATGTGTGGATGGAAGGTGTGGATGTGAGGTGTTGATGAGAAGTGTGAATGAGGGTGTGGATGAAAGGTGTGGATGAGAGGTGTGGATGATAGGTGTGAATAAAAGGTTTGGATGAGAGGTGTGGATGAGATGTATGTAAGAGAGGTATTGATGGAAGGTGTAGATGAAAATTGTGTATGGAAAGACTGATGGAGAGGTGTGGATGAGAGTTGTAGATAGAAGATGTAGATGAGAGGTGTGGATGAGATGTGTGGATGGAAGGTGTGAATGAGAGGTGTGGAAGAGATGTATGAATGAGAGGTGTGGATGAGAGGTTTAGATGAGAGGTATGGATGAGAGGTGTGAATGAGAGGTGTGGATAAGAATTAGGGATGTGAGTTAGGGATGAGGGGTGTGGATGAGATGATTAGATTAGAGGTGTAGATAAAAGGTGTGGATGATAGGTGTGGACGAGAATTATGTATGAGAGGTGTGAATGAGATGTGTGTATGAGAAGTATAAATGAGAGGTATGGATGGAAGGTGTAGATGAGAATTGTGTATGGAAAGATTGATGGAGAGGTGTGAATGAAAGGTTTAGATGAGAGTTATGGATGAGAGGTGTGAATGAGAGGTGTGGATAAGAATTTGGGATGTGAGTTAGGGATGAGGGGTGTGGATGAGATGATAAGATTAGAGGTGTAGATGAAAGGTGTGGATGATAGGTGTGGACGAGAATTATGTATGAGAGGTGTGGATGAGATGTGTGTATGAGAAGTACAAATGAGAGGTATGGATGGAAGGTGTAGATGAGAATTGTGTATGGAAAGACTGATGGAGAGGTGTGGATGAGAGTTGTAAATGGAAGATGTAAATGACAGGTGTGGATGAGATGTGTGGCTGAGGGGTGTGGATGGAAGGTGTGAATGAGAGGTGTGGATGAGATGTGTGGATGAAAGGTGTGGATTTGAGGTGTCGATGAAAAGTGTGAATGAGGGGTGTGGATGAAAGATGTGGATGAGAGGTGTGGATGAGAGGTGTGAATGAAAGGTTTGGATGAGAGGTGTGGTCGAGAAGTATGTAAGAGAGTGTGGATGAGATGTGTGTATGAGAAGTATGAATGAAAGGTATGGATAGAAAGTGTAGATGAAAATTGTGTATGGAAGGACTGAGAGAGAGTTGTGCATGAGAGTTGTAGATGAGAGATGTAGATGAGAGATTTGAAAGAGAGGTGTGGATGAGAGGTGTGGATGTGAGGTGTGGATGAAAGGTGTGGATGAGAGGTGAGGATGAGAGGTGTGGATGAGAGGTGTGGATGAGAAGTGTGGATGAGAGGTGTGGATGAGAGGTGTGAAGGAGAGGTGTGAATGAGAGGTTTGGACGAGATGTGTGAATAAGGAGTGTTGTTAAAAAATGTGGATGAAAGGTGTGGATGCCGGTGTGAATGAGAGGTGTGGATGAGAGGTATGAATGAAAGGTGTGGATGAGAGGTTTAGATAAAAGGTATGGATGAGAGGTGTGAATGAGAGGTATGGATAAAAATTAGGGATGTGAGTTGGGGATGAGGGGTGTCGATGAGATGATTAGATTAGAGGTGTGGATGAAAGGTGTGGATGATAGGTGTGGAAGAGAATTATGTATGAGAGGTGTGGATGAAATGTGTGGCTGAGAGGTGTGGATGCAATGTGTGGATGAGAGGTGTGGATGAGATGTGTGGATGGAAGGTGTGGATGTGAAGTGTTGATGAGAAGTGTGATTGAGGGTGTGGATGAAAGGTGTGGATGAGAGTTGTGGATGAGAGGTGTGAATGAGAGGTGTGGATGAGATGTGTGTATGAGAAGTATGATTGAGAGGTATGGATAGAAAGTGTAGAAGAAAATTGTGTATGGAAGGACTGAGGAGTGGATGAGAGGTGTGGATGAAAGGTGTCGATGAGAAGTGTGGATGAGAGATGTGGATGAGAGTGGATGAGAGGTGTGGAGGAGAGGTGTGGATGAGAAGTGTGTAAGAGAGGTGTGGATGAGATGTGTGTATGAGAAGTATGAATGAGAAGTATGGATGGAAGGTGTAGATGAAAATTGTGTATGGAAGGACTGAGTGAGAGGTGTGCATGAGAGTTGTAGATGAGAGATGTGGATGAGAGGTTTGAAGGAGAGGTGTGGATGAGATGTGTGGATGAGAGGTGTGGATGATAGGTGGGGATGAGAGGTGTGGATGAGAAGTGTGGATGAGAGGTGTGAAAGAGAGGTGTTGATTGAAGGTGTAGATGAAAATTTTTTATGGTAGGTATGGATGAAAGGTATAAATGAGAGGTGTGGAATAGAGGTGCAGATGAGAGGTGTGGATGAGAGGTTTGGATGAGAGGTTTGGACGATATGTGTGAATAAAGATTGTTGTTAAAAAATGTGGATGAAAGGTGTGGATGCCGGTTTTAATGAGAGGTTTGGATGAGAGGTATGAATGAGAGGTGTGGATGAGAGGTTAGGGTTAGGGTTAGATAGATAGAGGTGTGGATAAGAATTAGGGATGTGAGTTAGGGATGAGGGGTGTGGATGAGATGATTAGATTAGAGGTGTGGATGAAAGGTGTGGATGATAGGTGTGGACGAGAATTATGTATGAGAGGTGTGGATGAGATGTGTGGCTGAGAGGTGTGGATGCAAGGTGTGGATGAGAGGTGTGGATGAGACGTGCGGATGTAAGGTGTAGATGTGAGGTGTTGATGAGAAGTGTGAATGAAGGTGTGGATGAAAGGTATGGATGAGAGGTGTGAATGAGAAGTGTGAATAAGAGGTTTGGATGAGAGGTGTGGATGAGAAGTATGTAAGAGAGGTGTGGATGAGATGTGTGTATGAGAAGTATGAATGAGAGGTATTGATGGAAGGTGTAGATGAAAATTGTTTATGGAAAGACTGATGGAGAGGTGTGGATGAGAGTTGTAGATAGAAGATGTAGATGAGAGGTGTGGATGGAAGGTGTGAATGAGAGGTGTGGATGAGAGGTATGACTGAGAGGTGTGGATGAGAGGTTTAGATGAGAGTTATGGATGAGAGGTGTGAATGATAGGTGTGGATAAGAATTAGGGATGTGAGTTAGGGATGAGGGGTGTGGATGAGATGTTTAGATTAGAGGTGTGGATGAAAGTTGTGGATGATAGGTGTGGATGATAGGTGTGGACGAGAATTATGTAGGAGAGGTGTGGATGAGAAGTGTGTATGAGAAGTATAATTGAGAGGTATGGATGGAAGGTGTAGATGAGAATTGTGTATGAACAGACTGATGGAGAGATGTGGATGAGAGTTGTAGATGGAAGATGTAAATGAGAGGTGTGGATGAGATGTGTGGCTGAGAGGTGTGGATCGAAGGTGTGGATGAGTGGTGTGGATGAGATGTGTGGATGAAAGGTGTGGATTTGAGGTGTCGATGAGAAGTGTGAATGAGGGGTGTGGATGAAAGATATGGATGAAAGGTGTGCATGAGAGGTGTGGATGAGAGGTGTGAATGAAAGGTTTGGATGAGAGGTGTGGATGAGAGGTGTGAATAAGAGGTTTGGATGAGAGGTGTGGATGAGAAGTATGTAAGAGAGGTGTGGATGAGATGTGTGTATGAGAAGTATGAATGAGAGGTATGGATGGAAGGTGTAGATGAAAATTGTGTATGGAAGAACTGAGAGAGAGGTGTGCGTGAGAGTTGTAGATGAGAGATGTAAATGAGAGGTTTGAAAGAGGTGTGGATGAGAGGTGTGGATGAGAGGTGTGGATGAAAGGTGTGGATGAGAGGTGAGGAAGAGGAGTGTGGATGAGAGGTATGGATGAAAGGTGTGGCTGTGAAGTGGTGATGAGATGTGTGGCTGAGACATGTGGATTAAAAGTGTGGATGAGAGGTGTGGATGAGAGGTCTGAATGAGAGGTTTGGATGAGAAGTGTGGATGAGAAGTATGTAAGAGAGGTGTGGATGAGATGTGTGTATGAGAAGTATGATTGAGAGGTATGGATGGAAGGTGTAGATGAAAATTGTGTATGGAAGGAATGAGTGAGAGGTGTGCGTGAGAGTTGTAGATGAGAGAAGTGGATGAAAGGTTTGAAAGAGAGGTGTGGATGAGAGGTGTGGATGAGAGGTGTGGATGAGAGGTGTGGATGAGAGGTGTGGATGAGAGGTGTGGATGAGAGGTGTGGATGAGAGGTGTGGATGAGAAGTATGTAAGAGAGGTGTATATGAGATGTGTGTATGAGAAGTATGAATGAGAGGTATTGATAGAAGGTGTAGATGAAAATTGTTTATGGAAAGACTGATAAAGAGGTGTGGATGAGAGTTGTAGATAGAAGATGTAGATGAGAGGTGTGGATGGAAGGTGTGAATGAGAGGTGTGGATGAGAGGTATGACTGAGAGGTGTGGATGAGAGGTTTAGATGAGAGAAATGGATGAGAGGTGTGAATGATAAGTGTGGATAAGAATTAGGGATGTGAGTTAGGGTTGAGGGGTGTGGATGAGATGTTTAGATTAGAGGTGTGCGTGAAAGTTGTAGATGAGAGAAGTGGATGAGAGGTTTGAAAGAGAGGTGTGGATGAGAGGTGTGGATGAGAGGTGTGGATGAGAGGTGTGGATGAGAGGTGTGGATGAGAGGTGTGGATGAGAGGTGTGGATGAGAGGTGTGGATGAGAGGTGAGGATGAGAGGTGAGGATGAGGAGTGTGGATGAGAAGTGGGGATGTAAGGTGTGGCTGTGAAGTGGGGATGAGATGTGTGCCTGAGAGATGTGGATTAAAAGTGTGGATGAGAGGTGTAATTGCAATGTATGGATGAGAGGTGTGGATGAGAGGTGTGGATGAGAGGTGTGGATGAGAGGTGTAGATGAGGTGTGGATGAGAGGTGTGGATGAGAGATGTGAAGGAGAGGTGTGGATGAGAAGTATGTAGGAAAGGTGTGGATGAGATGTGTGTATGAGAAGTATGAATGAGAGGTATGGCTGGAAGGTGTAGATGAAAATTGTGTATGAAAGGACTGAGTGAGAGGTGTGCATGAGAGTTGTAGATGAGAGATGTGGATGAGAGATTTGAAGGAGAGGTGTGGATGAGAGGTGTGTATGAAAGGTGTGGATGAGAGGTGAGGATGAGGAGTGTGGATGAGAGGTGTGAGTGAAAGGTGTGGTTGTGAAGTGGGGATGAGAAGTGTGGCTGAATGGTGTGGCTGAAAGATGTGGATTAAAAGTGTGGTTGAGAGGTGTGTATGCAAGGTATGGATAAGAGGTGTGGATGAGAGGTGTGAATGAGAGGTGTGGATGAGAGGTGTGGATGAGAGGTGTGGATGAGGTGTGGATGAGAAGTGTGGATGAGGTGTGAAGGAGAGGTGTGGATTGAAGGTGTAGATGAGAATTGTGTCTGGAAGGTATGGATTTGAGGTATGAATGAGAGGTGTGGAATAGAGGTGTAGATGAGAGGTGTGGATGAGAGGTTTGGATGAGAGGTGAGGATGAGAGGTTTGAAAAAGAGGTTTGGACGAGGTGTGTAAATAAGGAGTGTTGTTAAAAAATGTGGATGAAAGGTGTGGATGCCAGTGTGAATGAGACGTTTGGATGAGAGGTATGAATGAGAGGTGTGGATGAGAGGTTTAGATGAGAGGTGTGGATGAGAGGTGTGAATGAGAGGTGTGGATAAGAATTAGGGATGTGAGTTTGGGATGAGGGGTGTGGATAAGATGATTAGATGAGAGGTGTGGATGAAAGGTGTGGATGATAGGTGTGGACGAAAATTATGTATGAGAGGTGTAGAAGAGATGTGTGGCTGAAAGGTGTGGATGGAAGGTGTGGATGAGAGGTGTGGATGAGATGTGTGGATGGAAGGTGTGGATGTGAGGTGTTGATGAGAAGTGTGAATGAGGGGTGTGGATGAAAGGTGTGGATGAGAGGTGTGGATGAGAGGTGTGAATAAGATGTTTGGATGAGAGGTGTGGATGAGAGGTGTGAATGAGAGGTGTGGATGAGAGGTGTGATTAAGATGTTTGGATGAGAGGTGTGGATGAAAAGTGTGGATGAGAGGTGTGGATGAGAAGAATGTAAGAGGTGTGAATGAGATGTGTGTATGAGAAGTATGAATGAGAAGGTGTAGATAAAAATTGTGTATGGAAGGACTGAGTGAGAGGTGTGCATGAGAGTTGTAGATGCGAGATGTGGATGAGAGGTTTGAAGGAGAGGTGTGGATGAGAGGTGTGGATGATAGGTGTGGACGACAATTATGTATGAGAGGTGTGAATGAGATGTGTGTATGAGAAGTATAAATGAGAGATATGGATGGAAGGTGTAGATTAGAATTGTGTATGGAAAGACAGATGGAGAGGTGTGGATGAGAGTTGTAGATGAAAATGTAGATGAGAGGTGTGGATGAGATGTGTGGCTGAGAGGTGTGGACGGAAGGTGTAAATGAGAGGTGTGGATGAGATGTCTGGATGAAAGGTGTGGATGTAAGGTGTCGATGAGAAGTGTGAATGAGGGGTGTGGATGAAAGGTGTGGATGAGAGGTGTGGATGAGAGGTGTGAATGAGAGATGTGGATAAGAATTAGGGATGTGAGTTAATGATGAGGGGTGTGGATGAGATGATTAGATGAGAGGTGTGGATGAGAGGTGTGGATGATAGGTGTGGACGAGAATTATGTATGAGAGGTGTGTATGAGTTGTGTGGCTGAGAGGTGTGGATGGAAGGTGTGGATGAGAGGTGTGGATGAGATGTGTGGATGGAAGGTGTGGATGTGAGGTGTTGATGAGATGTGTGAATGAGGGGTGTGGATGAAAGGTGTGGATGAGAGGTGTGAATGAGAGGTGTGAATAAGAGGTTTGGATGAGAGGTGTGGATGAGAGGTATGAATGAGAGGTGTGGATGAGAGGTTTAGATGAGAGGTGTGGATGAGAGGTGTGAATGAGAGGTACGGATAAGAATTAGGGATGTGAGTTAGGGATGAGAGGTGTGGATGAGATGATTAGATGAGAGGTGTGTATGAAAGGTGTGGATGATAGGTGTGGACGAGAATTATGTATGAGAGGTGTGGATGAGATGTGTGGCTGAGAAATGTGGATGGAAGGTGTAGTTGTGAAGTGGGGATGAGATGTGTGGCTGAGTAGTGAGGCTGAGAGATGTGGATTGAAAGTGTGGATGAGAGGTGTAGATGCAAGGTATGGATGAGAGGTGTGGATGAGAGGTGTGGATGAGACGTGTGGATGAAAGGTGTGGATGAGAGGTGTGGATGAGAGGTGTGGATGAGAGGTGTGGATGAGAGGTGTGGATGACAGGTGTGGATGAGAGGTGTGAAGGAGAGGTGTGGATGGAAGGTGTAGATGAGCATTGTGTATGGAAGGTCTGAATGAGAGGTATGAATGAGAGGTGTGGAATAGAGGTATGGATGGAAGGTGTAGATGAGAATTTTGTATGGAAAGACAGATGGAGAGGTATGGATGAGAGTTGTAGATGGAAGATGTAGATGAGAGGTGTGGATGAGATGTATGGCTGAGAGGTGTGAATGGAAGGTGTGAATGAGAGGTGTGGATGAGAGATGTGGATGAGAGGTGTGAATGAGAGGTGTGGATGAGATGATTAGATTAGAGGTGTGGATTAAAAGTGTGGATGAGAGGTGTGGATGCAAGGTATGGATGAGAGGTGTGGATGAGAGGTGTGGATGAGAGGTGTGGATGAGAGGTGTGGATGAGAGGTGTGGATGAGAGGTGTGGATGAGAGGTGTGGATGAGAGGTGTGGATGAGAGGTGTGGATGAGAGGTGTGGATGAGAGGTGTGGATGAGAGGTGTGGATGGAAAGTTTGAATGAGAGGTGAGGATGAGAGGTGTGGATGAGAGGTGTGGATGCAAGGTGTGGATGAGAGGTGTGGATGAGATGTGTGGATGGAAGGTGTGGATGTGAGGTGTTGATGAGAAGTGTGAATGAGGGTGTGGATGAAAGGTGTGGATGAGAGGTGTGGATGATAGGTGTGAATAAAAGGTTTGGATGAGAGGTGTGGATGAGATGTATGTAAGAGAGGTATTGATGGAAGGTGTAGATGAAAATTGTGTATGGAAAGACTGATGGAGAGGTGTGGATGAGAGTTGTAGATAGAAGATGTAGATGAGAGGTGTGGATGAGATGTGTGGATGGAAGGTGTGAATGAGAGGTGTGGAAGAGATGTATGAATGAGAGGTGTGGATGAGAGGTTTAGATGAGAGGTATGGATGAGAGGTGTGAATGAGAGGTGTGGATAAGAATTAGGGATGTGAGTTAGGGATGAGGGGTGTGGATGAGATGATTAGATTAGAGGTGTAGATAAAAGGTGTGGATGATAGGTGTGGACGAGAATTATGTATGAGAGGTGTGAATGAGATGTGTGTATGAGAAGTATAAATGAGAGGTATGGATGGAAGGTGTAGATGAGAATTGTGTATGGAAAGATTGATGGAGAGGTGTGAATGAAAGGTTTAGATGAGAGTTATGGATGAGAGGTGTGAATGAGAGGTGTGGATAAGAATTTGGGATGTGAGTTAGGGATGAGGGGTGTGGATGAGATGATAAGATTAGAGGTGTAGATGAAAGGTGTGGATGATAGGTGTGGACGAGAATTATGTATGAGAGGTGTGGATGAGATGTGTGTATGAGAAGTACAAATGAGAGGTATGGATGGAAGGTGTAGATGAGAATTGTGTATGGAAAGACTGATGGAGAGGTGTGGATGAGAGTTGTAAATGGAAGATGTAAATGACAGGTGTGGATGAGATGTGTGGCTGAGGGGTGTGGATGGAAGGTGTGAATGAGAGGTGTGGATGAGATGTGTGGATGAAAGGTGTGGATTTGAGGTGTCGATGAAAAGTGTGAATGAGGGGTGTGGATGAAAGATGTGGATGAGAGGTGTGGATGAGAGGTGTGAATGAAAGGTTTGGATGAGAGGTGTGGTCGAGAAGTATGTAAGAGAGTGTGGATGAGATGTGTGTATGAGAAGTATGAATGAAAGGTATGGATAGAAAGTGTAGATGAAAATTGTGTATGGAAGGACTGAGAGAGAGTTGTGCATGAGAGTTGTAGATGAGAGATGTAGATGAGAGATTTGAAAGAGAGGTGTGGATGAGAGGTGTGGATGTGAGGTGTGGATGAAAGGTGTGGATGAGAGGTGAGGATGAGAGGTGTGGATGAGAGGTGTGGATGAGAAGTGTGGATGAGAGGTGTGGATGAGAGGTGTGAAGGAGAGGTGTGAATGAGAGGTTTGGACGAGATGTGTGAATAAGGAGTGTTGTTAAAAAATGTGGATGAAAGGTGTGGATGCCGGTGTGAATGAGAGGTGTGGATGAGAGGTATGAATGAAAGGTGTGGATGAGAGGTTTAGATAAAAGGTATGGATGAGAGGTGTGAATGAGAGGTATGGATAAAAATTAGGGATGTGAGTTGGGGATGAGGGGTGTCGATGAGATGATTAGATTAGAGGTGTGGATGAAAGGTGTGGATGATAGGTGTGGAAGAGAATTATGTATGAGAGGTGTGGATGAAATGTGTGGCTGAGAGGTGTGGATGCAATGTGTGGATGAGAGGTGTGGATGAGATGTGTGGATGGAAGGTGTGGATGTGAAGTGTTGATGAGAAGTGTGATTGAGGGTGTGGATGAAAGGTGTGGATGAGAGTTGTGGATGAGAGGTGTGAATGAGAGGTGTGGATGAGATGTGTGTATGAGAAGTATGATTGAGAGGTATGGATAGAAAGTGTAGAAGAAAATTGTGTATGGAAGGACTGAGGAGTGGATGAGAGGTGTGGATGAAAGGTGTCGATGAGAAGTGTGGATGAGAGATGTGGATGAGAGTGGATGAGAGGTGTGGAGGAGAGGTGTGGATGAGAAGTGTGTAAGAGAGGTGTGGATGAGATGTGTGTATGAGAAGTATGAATGAGAAGTATGGATGGAAGGTGTAGATGAAAATTGTGTATGGAAGGACTGAGTGAGAGGTGTGCATGAGAGTTGTAGATGAGAGATGTGGATGAGAGGTTTGAAGGAGAGGTGTGGATGAGATGTGTGGATGAGAGGTGTGGATGATAGGTGGGGATGAGAGGTGTGGATGAGAAGTGTGGATGAGAGGTGTGAAAGAGAGGTGTTGATTGAAGGTGTAGATGAAAATTTTTTATGGTAGGTATGGATGAAAGGTATAAATGAGAGGTGTGGAATAGAGGTGCAGATGAGAGGTGTGGATGAGAGGTTTGGATGAGAGGTTTGGACGATATGTGTGAATAAAGATTGTTGTTAAAAAATGTGGATGAAAGGTGTGGATGCCGGTTTTAATGAGAGGTTTGGATGAGAGGTATGAATGAGAGGTGTGGATGAGAGGTTAGGGTTAGGGTTAGATAGATAGAGGTGTGGATAAGAATTAGGGATGTGAGTTAGGGATGAGGGGTGTGGATGAGATGATTAGATTAGAGGTGTGGATGAAAGGTGTGGATGATAGGTGTGGACGAGAATTATGTATGAGAGGTGTGGATGAGATGTGTGGCTGAGAGGTGTGGATGCAAGGTGTGGATGAGAGGTGTGGATGAGACGTGCGGATGTAAGGTGTAGATGTGAGGTGTTGATGAGAAGTGTGAATGAAGGTGTGGATGAAAGGTATGGATGAGAGGTGTGAATGAGAAGTGTGAATAAGAGGTTTGGATGAGAGGTGTGGATGAGAAGTATGTAAGAGAGGTGTGGATGAGATGTGTGTATGAGAAGTATGAATGAGAGGTATTGATGGAAGGTGTAGATGAAAATTGTTTATGGAAAGACTGATGGAGAGGTGTGGATGAGAGTTGTAGATAGAAGATGTAGATGAGAGGTGTGGATGGAAGGTGTGAATGAGAGGTGTGGATGAGAGGTATGACTGAGAGGTGTGGATGAGAGGTTTAGATGAGAGTTATGGATGAGAGGTGTGAATGATAGGTGTGGATAAGAATTAGGGATGTGAGTTAGGGATGAGGGGTGTGGATGAGATGTTTAGATTAGAGGTGTGGATGAAAGTTGTGGATGATAGGTGTGGATGATAGGTGTGGACGAGAATTATGTAGGAGAGGTGTGGATGAGAAGTGTGTATGAGAAGTATAATTGAGAGGTATGGATGGAAGGTGTAGATGAGAATTGTGTATGAACAGACTGATGGAGAGATGTGGATGAGAGTTGTAGATGGAAGATGTAAATGAGAGGTGTGGATGAGATGTGTGGCTGAGAGGTGTGGATCGAAGGTGTGGATGAGTGGTGTGGATGAGATGTGTGGATGAAAGGTGTGGATTTGAGGTGTCGATGAGAAGTGTGAATGAGGGGTGTGGATGAAAGATATGGATGAAAGGTGTGCATGAGAGGTGTGGATGAGAGGTGTGAATGAAAGGTTTGGATGAGAGGTGTGGATGAGAGGTGTGAATAAGAGGTTTGGATGAGAGGTGTGGATGAGAAGTATGTAAGAGAGGTGTGGATGAGATGTGTGTATGAGAAGTATGAATGAGAGGTATGGATGGAAGGTGTAGATGAAAATTGTGTATGGAAGAACTGAGAGAGAGGTGTGCGTGAGAGTTGTAGATGAGAGATGTAAATGAGAGGTTTGAAAGAGGTGTGGATGAGAGGTGTGGATGAGAGGTGTGGATGAAAGGTGTGGATGAGAGGTGAGGAAGAGGAGTGTGGATGAGAGGTATGGATGAAAGGTGTGGCTGTGAAGTGGTGATGAGATGTGTGGCTGAGACATGTGGATTAAAAGTGTGGATGAGAGGTGTGGATGAGAGGTCTGAATGAGAGGTTTGGATGAGAAGTGTGGATGAGAAGTATGTAAGAGAGGTGTGGATGAGATGTGTGTATGAGAAGTATGATTGAGAGGTATGGATGGAAGGTGTAGATGAAAATTGTGTATGGAAGGAATGAGTGAGAGGTGTGCGTGAGAGTTGTAGATGAGAGAAGTGGATGAAAGGTTTGAAAGAGAGGTGTGGATGAGAGGTGTGGATGAGAGGTGTGGATGAGAGGTGTGGATGAGAGGTGTGGATGAGAGGTGTGGATGAGAGGTGTGGATGAGAGGTGTGGATGAGAAGTATGTAAGAGAGGTGTATATGAGATGTGTGTATGAGAAGTATGAATGAGAGGTATTGATAGAAGGTGTAGATGAAAATTGTTTATGGAAAGACTGATAAAGAGGTGTGGATGAGAGTTGTAGATAGAAGATGTAGATGAGAGGTGTGGATGGAAGGTGTGAATGAGAGGTGTGGATGAGAGGTATGACTGAGAGGTGTGGATGAGAGGTTTAGATGAGAGAAATGGATGAGAGGTGTGAATGATAAGTGTGGATAAGAATTAGGGATGTGAGTTAGGGTTGAGGGGTGTGGATGAGATGTTTAGATTAGAGGTGTGCGTGAAAGTTGTAGATGAGAGAAGTGGATGAGAGGTTTGAAAGAGAGGTGTGGATGAGAGGTGTGGATGAGAGGTGTGGATGAGAGGTGTGGATGAGAGGTGTGGATGAGAGGTGTGGATGAGAGGTGTGGATGAGAGGTGTGGATGAGAGGTGTGGATGAGAGGTGTGGATGAGAAGTATGTAAGAAAGGTGTATATGAGATGTGTGTATGAGAAGTATGAATGAGAGGTATTGATAGAAGGTGTAGATGAAAATTGTTTATGGAAAGACTGATAAAGAGGTGTGGATGAGAGTTGTAGATAGAAGATGTAGATGAGAGGTGTGGATGGAAGGTGTGAATGAGAGGTGTGGATGAGAGGTATGACTGAGAGGTGTGGATGAGAGGTTTAGATGAGAGAAATGGATGAGAGGTGTGAATGATAAGTGTGGATAAGAATTAGGGATGTGAGTTAGGGTTGAGGGGTGTGGATGAGATGTTTAGATTAGAGGTGTGCGTGAAAGTTGTAGATGAGAGAAGTGGATGAGAGGTTTGAAAGAGAGGTGTGGATGAGAGGTGTGGATGAGAGGTGTGGATGAGAGGTGTGGATGAGAGGTGAGGATGAGAGGTGAGGATGAGGAGTGTGGATGAGAAGTGGGGATGTAAGGTGTGGCTGTGAAGTGGGGATGAGATGTGTGCCTGAGAGATGTGGATTAAAAGTGTGGATGAGAGGTGTAATTGCAATGTATGGATGAGAGGTGTGGATGAGAGGTGTGGATGAGAGGTGTGGATGAGAGGTGTAGATGAGGTGTGGATGAGAGGTGTGGATGAGAGATGTGAAGGAGAGGTGTGGATGAGAAGTATGTAGGAAAGGTGTGGATGAGATGTGTGTATGAGAAGTATGAATGAGAGGTATGGCTGGAAGGTGTAGATGAAAATTGTGTATGAAAGGACTGAGTGAGAGGTGTGCATGAGAGTTGTAGATGAGAGATGTGGATGAGAGGTTTGAAGGAGAGGTGTGGATGAGAGGTGTGTATGAAAGGTGTGGATGAGAGGTGAGGATGAGGAGTGTGGATGAGAGGTGTGAGTGAAAGGTGTGGTTGTGAAGTGGGGATGAGAAGTGTGGCTGAATGGTGTGGCTGAAAGATGTGGATTAAAAGTGTGGTTGAGAGGTGTGTATGCAAGGTATGGATAAGAGGTGTGGATGAGAGGTGTGAATGAGAGGTGTGGATGAGAGGTGTGGATGAGAGGTGTGGATGAGGTGTGGATGAGAAGTGTGGATGAGGTGTGAAGGAGAGGTGTGGATTGAAGGTGTAGATGAGAATTGTGTCTGGAAGGTATGGATTTGAGGTATGAATGAGAGGTGTGGAATAGAGGTGTAGATGAGAGGTGTGGATGAGAGGTTTGGATGAGAGGTGTGGATGAGAGGTTTGAAAAAGAGGTTTGGACGAGGTGTGTAAATAAGGAGTGTTGTTAAAAAATGTGGATGAAAGGTGTGGATGCCAGTGTGAATGAGACGTTTGGATGAGAGGTATGAATGAGAGGTGTGGATGAGAGGTTTAGATGAGAGGTGTGGATGAGAGGTGTGAATGAGAGGTGTGGATAAGAATTAGGGATGTGAGTTTGGGATGAGGGGTGTGGATAAGATGATTAGATGAGAGGTGTGGATGAAAGGTGTGGATGATAGGTGTGGACGAAAATTATGTATGAGAGGTGTAGAAGAGATGTGTGGCTGAAAGGTGTGGATGGAAGGTGTGGATGAGAGGTGTGGATGAGATGTGTGGATGGAAGGTGTGGATGTGAGGTGTTGATGAGATGTGTGAATGAGGGGTGTGGATGAAAGGTGTGGATGAGAGGTGTGAATGAGAGGTGTGAATAAGAGGTTTGGATGAGAGGTGTGGATGAGAGGTATGAATGAGAGGTGTGGATGAGAGGTTTAGATGAGAGGTGTGGATGAGAGGTGTGAATGAGAGGTACGGATAAGAATTAGGGATGTGAGTTAGGGATGAGAGGTGTGGATGAGATGATTAGATGAGAGGTGTGTATGAAAGGTGTGGATGATAGGTGTGGACGAGAATTATGTATGAGAGGTGTGGATGAGATGTGTGGCTGAGAAATGTGGATGGAAGGTGTAGTTGTGAAGTGGGGATGAGATGTGTGGCTGAGTAGTGAGGCTGAGAGATGTGGATTGAAAGTGTGGATGAGAGGTGTAGATGCAAGGTATGGATGAGAGGTGTGGATGAGAGGTGTGGATGAGACGTGTGGATGAAAGGTGTGGATGAGAGGTGTGGATGAGAGGTGTGGATGAGAGGTGTGGATGAGAGGTGTGGATGAGAGGTGTGGATGACAGGTGTGGATGAGAGGTGTGAAGGAGAGGTGTGGATGGAAGGTGTAGATGAGCATTGTGTATGGAAGGTCTGAATGAGAGGTATGAATGAGAGGTGTGGAATAGAGGTATGGATGGAAGGTGTAGATGAGAATTTTGTATGGAAAGACAGATGGAGAGGTATGGATGAGAGTTGTAGATGGAAGATGTAGATGAGAGGTGTGGATGATATGTATGGCTGAGAGGTGTGAATGGAAGGTGTGAATGAGAGGTGTGGATGAGAGATGTGGATGAGAGGTGTGAATGAGAGGTGTGGATGAGATGATTAGATTAGAGGTGTGGATTAAAAGTGTGGATGAGAGGTGTGGATGCAAGGTATGGATGAGAGGTGTGGATGAGAGGTGTGGATGAGAGGTGTGGATGAGAGGTGTGGATGAGAGGTGTGAATGAGAGGTGTGGATGAGAGCTGTGGATGAGAGGTGTGGATGAGAGGTGTGGATGAGAGGTGTGGATGGAAAGTTTGAATGAGAGGTGAGGATGAGAGGTGTGGATGAGAGGTGTGGATGCAAGGTGTGGATGAGAGGTGTGGATGAGATGTGTGGATGGAAGGTGTGGATGTGAGGTGTTGATGAGAAGTGTGAATGAGGGTGTGGATGAAAGGTGTGGATGAGAGGTGTGGATGATAGGTGTGAATAAAAGGTTTGGATGAGAGGTGTGGATGAGATGTATGTAAGAGAGGTATTGATGGAAGGTGTAGATGAAAATTGTGTATGGAAAGACTGATGGAGAGGTGTGGATGAGAGTTGTAGATAGAAGATGTAGATGAGAGGTGTGGATGAGATGTGTGGATGGAAGGTGTGAATGAGAGGTGTGGAAGAGATGTATGAATGAGAGGTGTGGATGAGAGGTTTAGATGAGAGGTATGGATGAGAGGTGTGAATGAGAGGTGTGGATAAGAATTAGGGATGTGAGTTAGGGATGAGGGGTGTGGATGAGATGATTAGATTAGAGGTGTAGATAAAAGGTGTGGATGATAGGTGTGGACGAGAATTATGTATGAGAGGTGTGAATGAGATGTGTGTATGAGAAGTATAAATGAGAGGTATGGATGGAAGGTGTAGATGAGAATTGTGTATGGAAAGATTGATGGAGAGGTGTGAATGAAAGGTTTAGATGAGAGTTATGGATGAGAGGTGTGAATGAGAGGTGTGGATAAGAATTTGGAATGTGAGTTAGGGATGAGGGGTGTGGATGAGATGATAAGATTAGAGGTGTAGATGAAAGGTGTGGATGATAGGTGTGGACGAGAATTATGTATGAGAGGTGTGGATGAGATGTGTGTATGAGAAGTACAAATGAGAGGTATGGATGGAAGGTGTAGATGAGAATTGTGTATGGAAAGACTGATGGAGAGGTGTGGATGAGAGTTGTAAATGGAAGATGTAAATGACAGGTGTGGATGAGATGTGTGGCTGAGAGGTGTGGATGGAAGGTGTGAATGAGAGGTGTGGATGAGATGTGTGGATGAAAGGTGTGGATTTGAGGTGTCGATGAAAAGTGTGAATGAGGGGTGTGGATGAAAGATGTGGATGAGAGGTGTGGATGAGAGGTGTGAATGAAAGGTTTGGATGAGAGGTGTGGTCGAGAAGTATGTAAGAGAGTGTGGATGAGATGTGTGTATGAGAAGTATGAATGAAAGGTATGGATAGAAAGTGTAGATGAAAATTGTGTATGGAAGGACTGAGAGAGAGTTGTGCATGAGAGTTGTAGATGAGAGATGTAGATGAGAGATTTGAAAGAGAGGTGTGGATGAGAGGTGTGGATGTGAGGTGTGGATGAAAGGTGTGGATGAGAGGTGAGGATGAGAGGTGTGGATGAGAGGTGTGGATGAGAAGTGTGGATGAGAGGTGTGGATGAGAGGTGTGAAGGAGAGGTGTGAATGAGAGGTTTGGACGAGATGTGTGAATAAGGAGTGTTGTTAAAAAATGTGGATGAAAGGTGTGGATGCCGGTGTGAATGAGAGGTGTGGATGAGAGGTATGAATGAAAGGTGTGGATGAGAGGTTTAGATAAAAGGTATGGATGAGAGGTGTGAATGAGAGGTATGGATAAAAATTAGGGATGTGAGTTGGGGATGAGGGGTGTCGATGAGATGATTAGATTAGAGGTGTGGATGAAAG
Organism: Branchellion lobata; assembly: GCA_947562095.1. Lineage (NCBI taxonomy): Eukaryota > Metazoa > Annelida > Clitellata > Hirudinida > Piscicolidae > Branchellion > Branchellion lobata. The sequence continues at coordinate 4,588,224 of OX387249.1, read as the reverse complement.
GTGTGGATGATAGGTGTGGAAGAGAATTATGTATGAGAGGTGTGGATGAAATGTGTGGCTGAGAGGTGTGGATGCAATGTGTGGATGAGAGGTGTGGATGAGATGTGTGGATGGAAGGTGTGGATGTGAAGTGTTGATGAGAAGTGTGATTGAGGGTGTGGATGAAAGGTGTGGATGAGAGTTGTGGATGAGAGGTGTGAATGAGAGGTGTGGATGAGATGTGTGTATGAGAAGTATGAATGAGAGGTATGGATAGAAAGTGTAGAAGAAAATTGTGTATGGAAGGACTGAGGAGTGGATGAGAGGTGTGGATGAAAGGTGTCGATGAGAAGTGTGGATGAGAGATGTGGATGAGAGTGGATGAGAGGTGTGGAGGAGATGTGTGTATGAGAAGTATGAATGAGAAGTATGGATGGAAGGTGTAGATGAAAAAAATGTATGGAAGGACTGAGTGAGAGGTGTGCATGAGAGTTGTAGATGAGAGATGTGGATGAGAGGTTTGAAGGAGAGGTGTGGATGAGATGTGTGGATGAGAGGTGTGGATGATAGGTGGGGATGAGAGGTGTGGATGAGAAGTGTGGATGAGAGGTGTGAAAGAGAGGTGTTGATTGAAGGTGTAGATGAAAATTTTTTATGGTAGGTATGGATGAGAGGTATAAATGAGAGGTGTGGAATAGAGGTGTAGATGAGAGGTGTGGATGAGAGGTTTGGATGAGAGGTTTGGACGATATGTGTGAATAAAGATTGTTGTTAAAAAATGTGGATGAAAGGTGTGGATGCCGGTTTTAATGAGAGGTTTGGATGAGAGGTATGAATGAGAGGTGTGGATGAGAGGTTAGGGTTAGGGTTAGATAGATAGAGGTGTGGATAAGAATTAGGGATGTGAGTTAGGGATGAGGGGTGTGGATGAGATTATTAGATTAGAGGTGTGGATGAAAGGTGTGGATGATAGGTGTGGACGAGAATTATGTATGAGAGGTGTGGATGAGATGTGTGGCTGAGAGGTGTGGATGCAAGGTGTGGATGAGAGGTGTGGATGAGACGTGCGGATGTAAGGTGTAGATGTGAGGTGTTGATGAGAAGTGTGAATGAAGGTGTGGATGAAAGGTATGGATGAGAGGTGTGAATGAGAAGTGTGAATAAGAGGTTTGGATGAGAGGTGTGGATGAGAAGTATGTAAGAGAGGTGTGGATGAGATGTGTGTATGAGAAGTATGAATGAGAGGTATTGATGGAAGGTGTAGATGAAAATTGTTTATGGAAAGACTGATGGAGAGGTGTGGATGAGAGTTGTAGATAGAAGATGTAGATGAGAGGTGTGGATGGAAGGTGTGAATGAGAGGTGTGGATGAGAGGTATGACTGAGAGGTGTGGATGAGAGGTTTAGATGAGAGTTATGGATGAGAGGTGTGAATGATAGGTGTGGATAAGAATTAGGGATGTGAGTTAGGGATGAGGGGTGTGGATGAGATGTTTAGATTAGAGGTGTGGATGAAAGTTGTGGATGATAGGTGTGGATGATAGGTGTGGACGAGAATTATGTAGGAGAGGTGTGGATGAGAAGTGTGTATGAGAAGTATAATTGAGAGGTATGGATGGAAGGTGTAGATGAGAATTGTGTATGAACAGACTGATGGAGAGATGTGGATGAGAGTTGTAGATGGAAGATGTAAATGAGAGGTGTGGATGAGATGTGTGGCTGAGAGGTGTGGATCGAAGGTGTGGATGAGTGGTGTGGATGAGATGTGTGGATGAAAGGTGTGGATTTGAGGTGTCGATGAGAAGTGTGAATGAGGGGTGTGGATGAAAGATATGGATGAAAGGTGTGCATGAGAGGTGTGGATGAGAGGTGTGAATGAAAGGTTTGGATGAGAGGTGTGGATGAGAGGTGTGAATAAGAGGTTTGGATGAGAGGTGTGGATGAGAAGTATGTAAGAGAGGTGTGGATGAGATGTGTGTATGAGAAGTATGAATGAGAGGTATGGATGGAAGGTGTAGATGAAAATTGTGTATGGAAGAACTGAGAGAGAGGTGTGCGTGAGAGTTGTAGATGAGAGATGTAAATGAGAGGTTTGAAAGAGGTGTGGATGAGAGGTGTGGATGAGAGGTGTGGATGAAAGGTGTGGCTGTGAAGTGGTGATGAGATGTGTGGCTGAGACATGTGGATTAAAAGTGTGGATGAGAGGTGTGGATGAGAGGTCTGAATGAGAGGTTTGGATGAGAAGTGTGGATGAGAAGTATGTAAGAGAGGTGTGGATGAGATGTGTGTATGAGAAGTATGATTGAGAGGTATGGATGGAAGGTGTAGATGAAAATTGTGTATGGAAGGAATGAGTGAGAGGTGTGCGTGAGAGTTGTAGATGAGAGAAGTGGATGAAAGGTTTGAAAGAGAGGTGTGGATGAGAGGTGTGGATGAGAGGTGTGGATGAGAGGTGTGGATGAGAGGTGTGGATGAGAGGTGTGGATGAGAGGTGTGGATGAGAGGTGTGGATGAGAGGTGTGGATGAGAGGTGTGGATGAGAAGTATGTAAGAGAGGTGTATATGAGATGTGTGTATGAGAAGTATGAATGAGAGGTATTGATAGAAGGTGTAGATGAAAATTGTTTATGGAAAGACTGATAAAGAGGTGTGGATGAGAGTTGTAGATAGAAGATGTAGATGAGAGGTGTGGATGGAAGGTGTGAATGAGAGGTGTGGATGAGAGGTATGACTGAGAGGTGTGGATGAGAGGTTTAGATGAGAGAAATGGATGAGAGGTGTGAATGATAAGTGTGGATAAGAATTAGGGATGTGAGTTAGGGTTGAGGGGTGTGGATGAGATGTTTAGATTAGAGGTGTGCGTGAAAGTTGTAGATGAGAGAAGTGGATGAGAGGTTTGAAAGAGAGGTGTGGATGAGAGGTGTGGATGAGAGGTGTGGATGAGAGGTGTGGATGAGAGGTGAGGATGAGAGGTGAGGATGAGGAGTGTGGATGAGAAGTGGGGATGTAAGGTGTGGCTGTGAAGTGGGGATGAGATGTGTGCCTGAGAGATGTGGATTAAAAGTGTGGATGAGAGGTGTAATTGCAATGTATGGATGAGAGGTGTGGATGAGAGGTGTGGATGAGAGGTGTGGATGAGAGGTGTAGATGAGGTGTGTATGAGAGGTGTGGATGAGAGATGTGAAGGAGAGGTGTGGATGAGAAGTATGTAGGAAAGGTGTGGATGAGATGTGTGTATGAGAAGTATGAATGAGAGGTATGGCTGGAAGGTGTAGATGAAAATTGTGTATGAAAGGACTGAGTGAGAGGTGTGCATGAGAGTTGTAGATGAAAGATGTGGATGAGAGGTTTGAAGGAGAGGTGTGGATGAGAGGTGTGTATGAAAGGTGTGGATGAGAGGTGAGGATGAGGAGTGTGGATGAGAGGTGTGAGTGAAAGGTGTGGTTGTGAAGTGGGGATGAGAAGTGTGGCTGAATGGTGTGGCTGAAAGATGTGGATTAAAAGTGTGGTTGAGAGGTGTGTATGCAAGGTATGGATAAGAGGTGTGGATGAGAGGTGTGAATGAGAGGTGTGGATGAGAGGTGTGGATGAGAGGTGTGGATGAGGTGTGGATGAGAAGTGTGGATGAGGTGTGAAGGAGAGGTGTGGATTGAAGGTGTAGATGAGAATTGTGTCTGGAAGGTATGGATTTGAGGTATGAATGAGAGGTGTGGAATAGAGGTGTAGATGAGAGGTGTGGATGAGAGGTTTGGATGAGAGGTGAGGATGAGAGGTTTGAAAAAGAGGTTTGGACGAGGTGTGTAAATAAGGAGTGTTGTTAAAAAATGTGGATGAAAGGTGTGGATGCCAGTGTGAATGAGACGTTTGGATGAGAGGTATGAATGAGAGGTGTGGATGAGAGGTTTAGATGAGAGGTGTGGATGAGAGGTGTGAATGAGAGGTGTGGATAAGAATTAGGGATGTGAGTTTGGGATGAGGGGTGTGGATAAGATGATTAGATGAGAGGTGTGGATGAAAGGTGTGGATGATAGGTGTGGACGAAAATTATGTATGAGAGGTGTAGAAGAGATGTGTGGCTGAAAGGTGTGGATGGAAGGTGTGGATGAGAGGTGTGGATGAGATGTGTGGATGGAAGGTGTGGATGTGAGGTGTTGATGAGATGTGTGAATGAGGGGTGTGGATGAAAGGTGTGGATGAGAGGTGTGAATGAGAGGTGTGAATAAGAGGTTTGGATGAGAGTGGATGAGAGGTGGAGATGAGGTGTGGATGAGAAGTGTGAAAAAACGGTGTGGATGAAAGATGTGGATGAGAAGTGTGGACTGAGTGAGAAGTGGGGATGAGAAGTGTGGCTGAATGGTGTGGCTGAAAGATGTGGATTAAGTGTGGTTGAGAGGTGTGGATGCAAGGTATGGATGAGAGGTGTGAATAAGAGGTGTCCACGAGATGTTTGAATAAGGGTTGTGGATGAAAAATGTGGATGAGAGGTGTGGATGAGAGGTGTGAAGGAGAGGTGTGGATGAGAGGTGTGGATGAGAGGTGTGGATGAGGTGTGGATGAGAAGTGTGGATGAGAAGTGTGAAGGAGAGGTGTGGATTGAAGGTGTAGATGAAAATTGTGTATGGAAGGAATGAGTGAGAGGTGTGCGTGAGAGTTGTAGATGAGAGAAGTGGATGAAAGGTTTGAAAGAGAGGTGTGGATGAGAGGTGTGGATGAGAGGTGTGGATGAGAGGTGTGGATGAGAGGTGTGGATGAGAGGTGTGGATGAGAGGTGTGGATGAGAGGTGTGGATGAGAAGTATGTAAGAGAGGTGTGGATGAGATGTGTGTATGAGAAGTATGAATGAAAGGTATTGATAGAAGGTGTGGATGAAAATTGTTTATGGAAGGACTGAGTGAGAGGTGTGCATGAGAGTTGTAGATGAGAGATGTGGATGAGAGGTTTGAAGGAGAGGTGTGGATGAGAGGTGTGGATGAAAGGTGTGGTTGTGAAGTGGGGATGAGAAGTGTGGCTGAATGGTGTGGCTGAAAGATGTGGATTAAAAGTGTGTTTGAGAGGTGTGGATGCAAGGTATGGATAAGAGGTGTGGATGAGAGGTGTGAATGAGAGGTGTGGATGAGAAGTGTGGTTGAAAGGTGTGGATGAAAGGTGTGGATGAGGTGTGGATGAGAAGTGTGGATGAGAGGTGTGAAGGAGAGGTGTGGATTGAAGGTGTAGATGAAAATTGTGTATGAACAGACTGATGGAGAGATGTGGATGAGAGTTGTAGATGGAAGATGTAAATGAGAGGTGTGGATGAGATGTTTGGCTGAGAGGTGTGGATCGAAGGTGTGGATGAGTGGTGTGGATGAGATGTGTGGATGAAAGGTGTGGATTTGAGGTGTCGATGAGAAGTGTGAATGAGGGGTGTGGATGAAAGATATGGATGAAAGGTGTGCATGAGAGGTGTGGATGAGAGGTGTGAATGAAAGGTTTGGATGAGAGGTGTGGATGAGAGGTGTGAATAAGAGGTTTGGATGAGAGGTGTGGATGAGAAGTATGTAAGAGAGGTGTGGATGAGATGTGTGTATGAGAAGTATGAATGAGAGGTATGGATGGAAGGTGTAGATGAAAATTGTGTATGGAAGAACTGAGAGAGAGGTGTGCGTGAGAGTTGTAGATGAGAGATGTAAATGAGAGGTTTGAAAGAGGTGTGGATGAGAGGTGTGGATGAGAGGTGTGGATGAAAGGTGTGGATGAGAGGTGAGGAAGAGGAGTGTGGATGAGAGGTATGGATGAAAGGTGTGGTTGTGAAGTGGTGATGAGATGTGTGGCTGAGACATGTGGATTAAAAGTGTGGATGAGAGGTGTGGATGAGAGGTCTGAATGAGAGGTTTGGATGAGAAGTGTGGATGAGAAGTATGTAAGAGAGGTGTGGATGAGATGTGTGTATGAGAAGTATGATTGAGAGGTATGGATGGAAGGTGTAGATGAAAATTGTGTATGGAAGGAATGAGTGAGAGGTGTGCGTGAGAGTTGTAGATGAGAGAAGTGGATGAAAGGTTTGAAAGAGAGGTGTGGATGAGAGGTGTGGATGAGAGGTGTGGATGAGAGGTGTGGATGAGAGGTGTGGATGAGAGGTGTGGATGAGAGGTGTGGATGAGAGGTGTGGATGAGAGGTGTGGATGAGAGGTGTGGATGAGAGGTGTGGATGAGAAGTATGTAAGAGAGGTGTATATGAGATGTGTGTATGAGAAGTATGAATGAGAGGTATTGATAGAAGGTGTAGATGAAAATTGTTTATGGAAAGACTGATAAAGAGGTGTGGATGAGAGTTGTAGATAGAAGATGTAGATGAGAGGTGTGGATGGAGGGTGTGAATGAGAGGTGTGGATGAGAGGTATGACTGAGAGGTGTGGATGAGAGGTTTAGATGAGAGAAATGGATGAGAGGTGTGAATGATAAGTGTGGATAAGAATTAGGGATGTGAGTTAGGGTTGAGGGGTGTGGATGAGATGTTTAGATTAGAGGTGTGCGTGAAAGTTGTAGATGAGAGAAGTGGATGAGAGGTTTGAAAGAGAGGTGTGGATGAGAGGTGTGGATGAGAGGTGTGGATGAGAGGTGTGGATGAGAGGTGAGGATGAGAGGTGAGGATGAGGAGTGTGGATGAGAAGTGGGGATGTAAGGTGTGGCTGTGAAGTGGGGATGAGATGTGTGCCTGAGAGATGTGGATTAAAAGTGTGGATGAGAGGTGTAATTGCAATGTATGGATGAGAGGTGTGGATGAGAGGTGTGGATGAGAGGTGTGGATGAGAGGTGTAGATGAGGTGTGGATGAGAGGTGTGGATGAGAGATGTGAAGGAGAGGTGTGGATGAGAAGTATGTAGGAAAGGTGTGGATGAGATGTGTGTATGAGAAGTATGAATGAGAGGTATGGCTGGAAGGTGTAGATGAAAATTGTGTATGAAAGGACTGAGTGAGAGGTGTGCATGAGAGTTGTAGATGAGAGATGTGGATGAGAGATTTGAAGGAGAGGTGTGGATGAGAGGTGTGTATGAAAGGTGTGGATGAGAGGTGAGGATGAGGAGTGTGGATGAGAGGTGTGAGTGAAAGGTGTGGTTGTGAAGTGGGGATGAGAAGTGTGGCTGAATGGTGTGGCTGAAAGATGTGGATTAAAAGTGTGGTTGAGAGGTGTGTATGCAAGGTATGGATAAGAGGTGTGGATGAGAGGTGTGAATGAGAGGTGTGGATGAGAGGTGTGGATGAGAGGTGTGGATGAGGTGTGGATGAGAAGTGTGGATGAGGTGTGAAGGAGAGGTGTGGATTGAAGGTGTAGATGAGAATTGTGTCTGGAAGGTATGGATTTGAGGTATGAATGAGAGGTGTGGAATAGAGGTGTAGATGAGAGGTGTGGATGAGAGGTTTGGATGAGAGGTGAGGATGAGAGGTTTGAAAAAGAGGTTTGGACGAGGTGTGTAAATAAGGAGTGTTGTTAAAAAATGTGGATGAAAGGTGTGGATGCCAGTGTGAATGAGACGTTTGGATGAGAGGTATGAATGAGAGGTGTGGATGAGAGGTTTAGATGAGAGGTGTGGATGAGAGGTGTGAATGAGAGGTGTGGATAAGAATTAGGGATGTGAGTTTGGGATGAGGGGTGTGGATAAGATGATTAGATGAGAGGTGTGGATGAAAGGTGTGGATGATAGGTGTGGACGAAAATTATGTATGAGAGGTGTAGAAGAGATGTGTGGCTGAAAGGTGTGGATGGAAGGTGTGGATGAGAGGTGTGGATGAGATGTGTGGATGGAAGGTGTGGATGTGAGGTGTTGATGAGAAGTGTGAATGAGGGGTGTGGATGAAAGGTGTGGATGAGAGGTGTGGATGAGAGGTGTGAATAAGATGTTTGGATGAGAGGTGTGGATGAGAGGTGTGAATGAGAGGTGTGGATGAGAGGTGTGATTAAGATGTTTGGATGAGAGGTGTGGATGAAAAGTGTGGATGAGAGGTGTGGATGAGAAGAATGTAAGAGGTGTGAATGAGATGTGTGTATGAGAAGTATGAATGAGAAGGTGTAGATAAAAATTGTGTATGGAAGGACTGAGTGAGAGGTGTGCATGAGAGTTGTAGATGCGAGATGTGGATGAGAGGTTTGAAGGAGAGGTGTGGATGAGAGGTGTGGATGATAGGTGTGGACGACAATTATGTATGAGAGGTGTGAATGAGATGTGTGTATGAGAAGTATAAATGAGAGATATGGATGGAAGGTGTAGATTAGAATTGTGTATGGAAAGACAGATGGAGAGGTGTGGATGAGAGTTGTAGATGAAAATGTAGATGAGAGGTGTGGATGAGATGTGTGGCTGAGAGGTGTGGACGGAAGGTGTAAATGAGAGGTGTGGATGAGATGTCTGGATGAAAGGTGTGGATGTAAGGTGTCGATGAGAAGTGTGAATGAGGGGTGTGGATGAAAGGTGTGGATGAGAGGTGTGGATGAGAGGTGTGAATGAGAGATGTGGATAAGAATTAGGGATGTGAGTTAATGATGAGGGGTGTGGATGAGATGATTAGATGAGAGGTGTGGATGAGAGGTGTGGATGATAGGTGTGGACGAGAATTATGTATGAGAGGTGTGTATGAGTTGTGTGGCTGAGAGGTGTGGATGGAAGGTGTGGATGAGAGGTGTGGATGAGATGTGTGGATGGAAGGTGTGGATGTGAGGTGTTGATGAGATGTGTGAATGAGGGGTGTGGATGAAAGGTGTGGATGAGAGGTGTGAATGAGAGGTGTGAATAAGAGGTTTGGATGAGAGGTGTGGATGAGAGGTATGAATGAGAGGTGTGGATGAGAGGTTTAGATGAGAGGTGTGGATGAGAGGTGTGAATGAGAGGTACGGATAAGAATTAGGGATGTGAGTTAGGGATGAGAGGTGTGGATGAGATGATTAGATGAGAGGTGTGTATGAAAGGTGTGGATGATAGGTGTGGACGAGAATTATGTATGAGAGGTGTGGATGAGATGTGTGGCTGAGAAATGTGGATGGAAGGTGTAGTTGTGAAGTGGGGATGAGATGTGTGGCTGAGTAGTGAGGCTGAGAGATGTGGATTGAAAGTGTGGATGAGAGGTGTAGATGCAAGGTATGGATGAGAGGTGTGGATGAGAGGTGTGGATGAGACGTGTGGATGAAAGGTGTGGATGAGAGGTGTGGATGAGAGGTGTGGATGAGAGGTGTGGATGAGAGGTGTGGATGACAGGTGTGGATGAGAGGTGTGAAGGAGAGGTGTGGATGGAAGGTGTAGATGAGCATTGTGTATGGAAGGTCTGAATGAGAGGTATGAATGAGAGGTGTGGAATAGAGGTATGGATGGAAGGTGTAGATGAGAATTTTGTATGGAAAGACAGATGGAGAGGTATGGATGAGAGTTGTAGATGGAAGATGTAGATGAGAGGTGTGGATGAGATGTATGGCTGAGAGGTGTGAATGGAAGGTGTGAATGAGAGGTGTGGATGAGAGATGTGGATGAGAGGTGTGAATGAGAGGTGTGGATGAGATGATTAGATTAGAGGTGTGGATTAAAAGTGTGGATGAGAGGTGTGGATGCAAGGTATGGATGAGAGGTGTGGATGAGAGGTGTGGATGAGAGGTGTGGATGAGAGGTGTGGATGAGAGGTGTGGATGAGAGGTGTGGATGAGAGGTGTGGATGAGAGGTGTGGATGAGAGGTGTGGATGAGAGGTGTGGATGAGAGGTGTGGATGAGAGGTGTGGATGGAAAGTTTGAATGAGAGGTGAGGATGAGAGGTGTGGATGAGAGGTGTGGATGCAAGGTGTGGATGAGAGGTGTGGATGAGATGTGTGGATGGAAGGTGTGGATGTGAGGTGTTGATGAGAAGTGTGAATGAGGGTGTGGATGAAAGGTGTGGATGAGAGGTGTGGATGATAGGTGTGAATAAAAGGTTTGGATGAGAGGTGTGGATGAGATGTATGTAAGAGAGGTATTGATGGAAGGTGTAGATGAAAATTGTGTATGGAAAGACTGATGGAGAGGTGTGGATGAGAGTTGTAGATAGAAGATGTAGATGAGAGGTGTGGATGAGATGTGTGGATGGAAGGTGTGAATGAGAGGTGTGGAAGAGATGTATGAATGAGAGGTGTGGATGAGAGGTTTAGATGAGAGGTATGGATGAGAGGTGTGAATGAGAGGTGTGGATAAGAATTAGGGATGTGAGTTAGGGATGAGGGGTGTGGATGAGATGATTAGATTAGAGGTGTAGATAAAAGGTGTGGATGATAGGTGTGGACGAGAATTATGTATGAGAGGTGTGAATGAGATGTGTGTATGAGAAGTATAAATGAGAGGTATGGATGGAAGGTGTAGATGAGAATTGTGTATGGAAAGATTGATGGAGAGGTGTGAATGAAAGGTTTAGATGAGAGTTATGGATGAGAGGTGTGAATGAGAGGTGTGGATAAGAATTTGGGATGTGAGTTAGGGATGAGGGGTGTGGATGAGATGATAAGATTAGAGGTGTAGATGAAAGGTGTGGATGATAGGTGTGGACGAGAATTATGTATGAGAGGTGTGGATGAGATGTGTGTATGAGAAGTACAAATGAGAGGTATGGATGGAAGGTGTAGATGAGAATTGTGTATGGAAAGACTGATGGAGAGGTGTGGATGAGAGTTGTAAATGGAAGATGTAAATGACAGGTGTGGATGAGATGTGTGGCTGAGGGGTGTGGATGGAAGGTGTGAATGAGAGGTGTGGATGAGATGTGTGGATGAAAGGTGTGGATTTGAGGTGTCGATGAAAAGTGTGAATGAGGGGTGTGGATGAAAGATGTGGATGAGAGGTGTGGATGAGAGGTGTGAATGAAAGGTTTGGATGAGAGGTGTGGTCGAGAAGTATGTAAGAGAGTGTGGATGAGATGTGTGTATGAGAAGTATGAATGAAAGGTATGGATAGAAAGTGTAGATGAAAATTGTGTATGGAAGGACTGAGAGAGAGTTGTGCATGAGAGTTGTAGATGAGAGATGTAGATGAGAGATTTGAAAGAGAGGTGTGGATGAGAGGTGTGGATGTGAGGTGTGGATGAAAGGTGTGGATGAGAGGTGAGGATGAGAGGTGTGGATGAGAGGTGTGGATGAGAAGTGTGGATGAGAGGTGTGGATGAGAGGTGTGAAGGAGAGGTGTGAATGAGAGGTTTGGACGAGATGTGTGAATAAGGAGTGTTGTTAAAAAATGTGGATGAAAGGTGTGGATGCCGGTGTGAATGAGAGGTGTGGATGAGAGGTATGAATGAAAGGTGTGGATGAGAGGTTTAGATAAAAGGTATGGATGAGAGGTGTGAATGAGAGGTATGGATAAAAATTAGGGATGTGAGTTGGGGATGAGGGGTGTCGATGAGATGATTAGATTAGAGGTGTGGATGAAAGGTGTGGATGATAGGTGTGGAAGAGAATTATGTATGAGAGGTGTGGATGAAATGTGTGGCTGAGAGGTGTGGATGCAATGTGTGGATGAGAGGTGTGGATGAGATGTGTGGATGGAAGGTGTGGATGTGAAGTGTTGATGAGAAGTGTGATTGAGGGTGTGGATGAAAGGTGTGGATGAGAGTTGTGGATGAGAGGTGTGAATGAGAGGTGTGGATGAGATGTGTGTATGAGAAGTATGATTGAGAGGTATGGATAGAAAGTGTAGAAGAAAATTGTGTATGGAAGGACTGAGGAGTGGATGAGAGGTGTGGATGAAAGGTGTCGATGAGAAGTGTGGATGAGAGATGTGGATGAGAGTGGATGAGAGGTGTGGAGGAGAGGTGTGGATGAGAAGTGTGTAAGAGAGGTGTGGATGAGATGTGTGTATGAGAAGTATGAATGAGAAGTATGGATGGAAGGTGTAGATGAAAATTGTGTATGGAAGGACTGAGTGAGAGGTGTGCATGAGAGTTGTAGATGAGAGATGTGGATGAGAGGTTTGAAGGAGAGGTGTGGATGAGATGTGTGGATGAGAGGTGTGGATGATAGGTGGGGATGAGAGGTGTGGATGAGAAGTGTGGATGAGAGGTGTGAAAGAGAGGTGTTGATTGAAGGTGTAGATGAAAATTTTTTATGGTAGGTATGGATGAAAGGTATAAATGAGAGGTGTGGAATAGAGGTGCAGATGAGAGGTGTGGATGAGAGGTTTGGATGAGAGGTTTGGACGATATGTGTGAATAAAGATTGTTGTTAAAAAATGTGGATGAAAGGTGTGGATGCCGGTTTTAATGAGAGGTTTGGATGAGAGGTATGAATGAGAGGTGTGGATGAGAGGTTAGGGTTAGGGTTAGATAGATAGAGGTGTGGATAAGAATTAGGGATGTGAGTTAGGGATGAGGGGTGTGGATGAGATGATTAGATTAGAGGTGTGGATGAAAGGTGTGGATGATAGGTGTGGACGAGAATTATGTATGAGAGGTGTGGATGAGATGTGTGGCTGAGAGGTGTGGATGCAAGGTGTGGATGAGAGGTGTGGATGAGACGTGCGGATGTAAGGTGTAGATGTGAGGTGTTGATGAGAAGTGTGAATGAAGGTGTGGATGAAAGGTATGGATGAGAGGTGTGAATGAGAAGTGTGAATAAGAGGTTTGGATGAGAGGTGTGGATGAGAAGTATGTAAGAGAGGTGTGGATGAGATGTGTGTATGAGAAGTATGAATGAGAGGTATTGATGGAAGGTGTAGATGAAAATTGTTTATGGAAAGACTGATGGAGAGGTGTGGATGAGAGTTGTAGATAGAAGATGTAGATGAGAGGTGTGGATGGAAGGTGTGAATGAGAGGTGTGGATGAGAGGTATGACTGAGAGGTGTGGATGAGAGGTTTAGATGAGAGTTATGGATGAGAGGTGTGAATGATAGGTGTGGATAAGAATTAGGGATGTGAGTTAGGGATGAGGGGTGTGGATGAGATGTTTAGATTAGAGGTGTGGATGAAAGTTGTGGATGATAGGTGTGGATGATAGGTGTGGACGAGAATTATGTAGGAGAGGTGTGGATGAGAAGTGTGTATGAGAAGTATAATTGAGAGGTATGGATGGAAGGTGTAGATGAGAATTGTGTATGAACAGACTGATGGAGAGATGTGGATGAGAGTTGTAGATGGAAGATGTAAATGAGAGGTGTGGATGAGATGTGTGGCTGAGAGGTGTGGATCGAAGGTGTGGATGAGTGGTGTGGATGAGATGTGTGGATGAAAGGTGTGGATTTGAGGTGTCGATGAGAAGTGTGAATGAGGGGTGTGGATGAAAGATATGGATGAAAGGTGTGCATGAGAGGTGTGGATGAGAGGTGTGAATGAAAGGTTTGGATGAGAGGTGTGGATGAGAGGTGTGAATAAGAGGTTTGGATGAGAGGTGTGGATGAGAAGTATGTAAGAGAGGTGTGGATGAGATGTGTGTATGAGAAGTATGAATGAGAGGTATGGATGGAAGGTGTAGATGAAAATTGTGTATGGAAGAACTGAGAGAGAGGTGTGCGTGAGAGTTGTAGATGAGAGATGTAAATGAGAGGTTTGAAAGAGGTGTGGATGAGAGGTGTGGATGAGAGGTGTGGATGAAAGGTGTGGATGAGAGGTGAGGAAGAGGAGTGTGGATGAGAGGTATGGATGAAAGGTGTGGCTGTGAAGTGGTGATGAGATGTGTGGCTGAGACATGTGGATTAAAAGTGTGGATGAGAGGTGTGGATGAGAGGTCTGAATGAGAGGTTTGGATGAGAAGTGTGGATGAGAAGTATGTAAGAGAGGTGTGGATGAGATGTGTGTATGAGAAGTATGATTGAGAGGTATGGATGGAAGGTGTAGATGAAAATTGTGTATGGAAGGAATGAGTGAGAGGTGTGCGTGAGAGTTGTAGATGAGAGAAGTGGATGAAAGGTTTGAAAGAGAGGTGTGGATGAGAGGTGTGGATGAGAGGTGTGGATGAGAGGTGTGGATGAGAGGTGTGGATGAGAGGTGTGGATGAGAGGTGTGGATGAGAGGTGTGGATGAGAAGTATGTAAGAGAGGTGTATATGAGATGTGTGTATGAGAAGTATGAATGAGAGGTATTGATAGAAGGTGTAGATGAAAATTGTTTATGGAAAGACTGATAAAGAGGTGTGGATGAGAGTTGTAGATAGAAGATGTAGATGAGAGGTGTGGATGGAAGGTGTGAATGAGAGGTGTGGATGAGAGGTATGACTGAGAGGTGTGGATGAGAGGTTTAGATGAGAGAAATGGATGAGAGGTGTGAATGATAAGTGTGGATAAGAATTAGGGATGTGAGTTAGGGTTGAGGGGTGTGGATGAGATGTTTAGATTAGAGGTGTGCGTGAAAGTTGTAGATGAGAGAAGTGGATGAGAGGTTTGAAAGAGAGGTGTGGATGAGAGGTGTGGATGAGAGGTGTGGATGAGAGGTGTGGATGAGAGGTGTGGATGAGAGGTGTGGATGAGAGGTGTGGATGAGAGGTGTGGATGAGAGGTGTGGATGAGAGGTGTGGATGAGAAGTATGTAAGAAAGGTGTATATGAGATGTGTGTATGAGAAGTATGAATGAGAGGTATTGATAGAAGGTGTAGATGAAAATTGTTTATGGAAAGACTGATAAAGAGGTGTGGATGAGAGTTGTAGATAGAAGATGTAGATGAGAGGTGTGGATGGAAGGTGTGAATGAGAGGTGTGGATGAGAGGTATGACTGAGAGGTGTGGATGAGAGGTTTAGATGAGAGAAATGGATGAGAGGTGTGAATGATAAGTGTGGATAAGAATTAGGGATGTGAGTTAGGGTTGAGGGGTGTGGATGAGATGTTTAGATTAGAGGTGTGCGTGAAAGTTGTAGATGAGAGAAGTGGATGAGAGGTTTGAAAGAGAGGTGTGGATGAGAGGTGTGGATGAGAGGTGTGGATGAGAGGTGTGGATGAGAGGTGAGGATGAGAGGTGAGGATGAGGAGTGTGGATGAGAAGTGGGGATGTAAGGTGTGGCTGTGAAGTGGGGATGAGATGTGTGCCTGAGAGATGTGGATTAAAAGTGTGGATGAGAGGTGTAATTGCAATGTATGGATGAGAGGTGTGGATGAGAGGTGTGGATGAGAGGTGTGGATGAGAGGTGTAGATGAGGTGTGGATGAGAGGTGTGGATGAGAGATGTGAAGGAGAGGTGTGGATGAGAAGTATGTAGGAAAGGTGTGGATGAGATGTGTGTATGAGAAGTATGAATGAGAGGTATGGCTGGAAGGTGTAGATGAAAATTGTGTATGAAAGGACTGAGTGAGAGGTGTGCATGAGAGTTGTAGATGAGAGATGTGGATGAGAGGTTTGAAGGAGAGGTGTGGATGAGAGGTGTGTATGAAAGGTGTGGATGAGAGGTGAGGATGAGGAGTGTGGATGAGAGGTGTGAGTGAAAGGTGTGGTTGTGAAGTGGGGATGAGAAGTGTGGCTGAATGGTGTGGCTGAAAGATGTGGATTAAAAGTGTGGTTGAGAGGTGTGTATGCAAGGTATGGATAAGAGGTGTGGATGAGAGGTGTGAATGAGAGGTGTGGATGAGAGGTGTGGATGAGAGGTGTGGATGAGGTGTGGATGAGAAGTGTGGATGAGGTGTGAAGGAGAGGTGTGGATTGAAGGTGTAGATGAGAATTGTGTCTGGAAGGTATGGATTTGAGGTATGAATGAGAGGTGTGGAATAGAGGTGTAGATGAGAGGTGTGGATGAGAGGTTTGGATGAGAGGTGTGGATGAGAGGTTTGAAAAAGAGGTTTGGACGAGGTGTGTAAATAAGGAGTGTTGTTAAAAAATGTGGATGAAAGGTGTGGATGCCAGTGTGAATGAGACGTTTGGATGAGAGGTATGAATGAGAGGTGTGGATGAGAGGTTTAGATGAGAGGTGTGGATGAGAGGTGTGAATGAGAGGTGTGGATAAGAATTAGGGATGTGAGTTTGGGATGAGGGGTGTGGATAAGATGATTAGATGAGAGGTGTGGATGAAAGGTGTGGATGATAGGTGTGGACGAAAATTATGTATGAGAGGTGTAGAAGAGATGTGTGGCTGAAAGGTGTGGATGGAAGGTGTGGATGAGAGGTGTGGATGAGATGTGTGGATGGAAGGTGTGGATGTGAGGTGTTGATGAGATGTGTGAATGAGGGGTGTGGATGAAAGGTGTGGATGAGAGGTGTGAATGAGAGGTGTGAATAAGAGGTTTGGATGAGAGGTGTGGATGAGAGGTATGAATGAGAGGTGTGGATGAGAGGTTTAGATGAGAGGTGTGGATGAGAGGTGTGAATGAGAGGTACGGATAAGAATTAGGGATGTGAGTTAGGGATGAGAGGTGTGGATGAGATGATTAGATGAGAGGTGTGTATGAAAGGTGTGGATGATAGGTGTGGACGAGAATTATGTATGAGAGGTGTGGATGAGATGTGTGGCTGAGAAATGTGGATGGAAGGTGTAGTTGTGAAGTGGGGATGAGATGTGTGGCTGAGTAGTGAGGCTGAGAGATGTGGATTGAAAGTGTGGATGAGAGGTGTAGATGCAAGGTATGGATGAGAGGTGTGGATGAGAGGTGTGGATGAGACGTGTGGATGAAAGGTGTGGATGAGAGGTGTGGATGAGAGGTGTGGATGAGAGGTGTGGATGAGAGGTGTGGATGAGAGGTGTGGATGACAGGTGTGGATGAGAGGTGTGAAGGAGAGGTGTGGATGGAAGGTGTAGATGAGCATTGTGTATGGAAGGTCTGAATGAGAGGTATGAATGAGAGGTGTGGAATAGAGGTATGGATGGAAGGTGTAGATGAGAATTTTGTATGGAAAGACAGATGGAGAGGTATGGATGAGAGTTGTAGATGGAAGATGTAGATGAGAGGTGTGGATGATATGTATGGCTGAGAGGTGTGAATGGAAGGTGTGAATGAGAGGTGTGGATGAGAGATGTGGATGAGAGGTGTGAATGAGAGGTGTGGATGAGATGATTAGATTAGAGGTGTGGATTAAAAGTGTGGATGAGAGGTGTGGATGCAAGGTATGGATGAGAGGTGTGGATGAGAGGTGTGGATGAGAGGTGTGGATGAGAGGTGTGGATGAGAGGTGTGAATGAGAGGTGTGGATGAGAGCTGTGGATGAGAGGTGTGGATGAGAGGTGTGGATGAGAGGTGTGGATGGAAAGTTTGAATGAGAGGTGAGGATGAGAGGTGTGGATGAGAGGTGTGGATGCAAGGTGTGGATGAGAGGTGTGGATGAGATGTGTGGATGGAAGGTGTGGATGTGAGGTGTTGATGAGAAGTGTGAATGAGGGTGTGGATGAAAGGTGTGGATGAGAGGTGTGGATGATAGGTGTGAATAAAAGGTTTGGATGAGAGGTGTGGATGAGATGTATGTAAGAGAGGTATTGATGGAAGGTGTAGATGAAAATTGTGTATGGAAAGACTGATGGAGAGGTGTGGATGAGAGTTGTAGATAGAAGATGTAGATGAGAGGTGTGGATGAGATGTGTGGATGGAAGGTGTGAATGAGAGGTGTGGAAGAGATGTATGAATGAGAGGTGTGGATGAGAGGTTTAGATGAGAGGTATGGATGAGAGGTGTGAATGAGAGGTGTGGATAAGAATTAGGGATGTGAGTTAGGGATGAGGGGTGTGGATGAGATGATTAGATTAGAGGTGTAGATAAAAGGTGTGGATGATAGGTGTGGACGAGAATTATGTATGAGAGGTGTGAATGAGATGTGTGTATGAGAAGTATAAATGAGAGGTATGGATGGAAGGTGTAGATGAGAATTGTGTATGGAAAGATTGATGGAGAGGTGTGAATGAAAGGTTTAGATGAGAGTTATGGATGAGAGGTGTGAATGAGAGGTGTGGATAAGAATTTGGAATGTGAGTTAGGGATGAGGGGTGTGGATGAGATGATAAGATTAGAGGTGTAGATGAAAGGTGTGGATGATAGGTGTGGACGAGAATTATGTATGAGAGGTGTGGATGAGATGTGTGTATGAGAAGTACAAATGAGAGGTATGGATGGAAGGTGTAGATGAGAATTGTGTATGGAAAGACTGATGGAGAGGTGTGGATGAGAGTTGTAAATGGAAGATGTAAATGACAGGTGTGGATGAGATGTGTGGCTGAGAGGTGTGGATGGAAGGTGTGAATGAGAGGTGTGGATGAGATGTGTGGATGAAAGGTGTGGATTTGAGGTGTCGATGAAAAGTGTGAATGAGGGGTGTGGATGAAAGATGTGGATGAGAGGTGTGGATGAGAGGTGTGAATGAAAGGTTTGGATGAGAGGTGTGGTCGAGAAGTATGTAAGAGAGTGTGGATGAGATGTGTGTATGAGAAGTATGAATGAAAGGTATGGATAGAAAGTGTAGATGAAAATTGTGTATGGAAGGACTGAGAGAGAGTTGTGCATGAGAGTTGTAGATGAGAGATGTAGATGAGAGATTTGAAAGAGAGGTGTGGATGAGAGGTGTGGATGTGAGGTGTGGATGAAAGGTGTGGATGAGAGGTGAGGATGAGAGGTGTGGATGAGAGGTGTGGATGAGAAGTGTGGATGAGAGGTGTGGATGAGAGGTGTGAAGGAGAGGTGTGAATGAGAGGTTTGGACGAGATGTGTGAATAAGGAGTGTTGTTAAAAAATGTGGATGAAAGGTGTGGATGCCGGTGTGAATGAGAGGTGTGGATGAGAGGTATGAATGAAAGGTGTGGATGAGAGGTTTAGATAAAAGGTATGGATGAGAGGTGTGAATGAGAGGTATGGATAAAAATTAGGGATGTGAGTTGGGGATGAGGGGTGTCGATGAGATGATTAGATTAGAGGTGTGGATGAAAGGTGTGGATGATAGGTGTGGAAGAGAATTATGTATGAGAGGTGTGGATGAAATGTGTGGCTGAGAGGTGTGGATGCAATGTGTGGATGAGAGGTGTGGATGAGATGTGTGGATGGAAGGTGTGGATGTGAAGTGTTGATGAGAAGTGTGATTGAGGGTGTGGATGAAAGGTGTGGATGAGAGTTGTGGATGAGAGGTGTGAATGAGAGGTGTGGATGAGATGTGTGTATGAGAAGTATGAATGAGAGGTATGGATAGAAAGTGTAGAAGAAAATTGTGTATGGAAGGACTGAGGAGTGGATGAGAGGTGTGGATGAAAGGTGTCGATGAGAAGTGTGGATGAGAGATGTGGATGAGAGTGGATGAGAGGTGTGGAGGAGATGTGTGTATGAGAAGTATGAATGAGAAGTATGGATGGAAGGTGTAGATGAAAAAAATGTATGGAAGGACTGAGTGAGAGGTGTGCATGAGAGTTGTAGATGAGAGATGTGGATGAGAGGTTTGAAGGAGAGGTGTGGATGAGATGTGTGGATGAGAGGTGTGGATGATAGGTGGGGATGAGAGGTGTGCATGAGAAGTGTGGATGAGAGGTGTGAAAGAGAGGTGTTGATTGAAGGTGTAGATGAAAATTTTTTATGGTAGGTATGGATGAGAGGTATAAATGAGAGGTGTGGAATAGAGGTGTAGATGAGAGGTGTGGATGAGAGGTTTGGATGAGAGGTTTGGACGATATGTGTGAATAAAGATTGTTGTTAAAAAATGTGGATGAAAGGTGTGGATGCCGGTTTTAATGAGAGGTTTGGATGAGAGGTATGAATGAGAGGTGTGGATGAGAGGTTAGGGTTAGGGTTAGATAGATAGAGGTGTGGATAAGAATTAGGGATGTGAGTTAGGGATGAGGGGTGTGGATGAGATTATTAGATTAGAGGTGTGGATGAAAGGTGTGGATGATAGGTGTGGACGAGAATTATGTATGAGAGGTGTGGATGAGATGTGTGGCTGAGAGGTGTGGATGCAAGGTGTGGATGAGAGGTGTGGATGAGACGTGCGGATGTAAGGTGTAGATGTGAGGTGTTGATGAGAAGTGTGAATGAAGGTGTGGATGAAAGGTATGGATGAGAGGTGTGAATGAGAAGTGTGAATAAGAGGTTTGGATGAGAGGTGTGGATGAGAAGTATGTAAGAGAGGTGTGGATGAGATGTGTGTATGAGAAGTATGAATGAGAGGTATTGATGGAAGGTGTAGATGAAAATTGTTTATGGAAAGACTGATGGAGAGGTGTGGATGAGAGTTGTAGATAGAAGATGTAGATGAGAGGTGTGGATGGAAGGTGTGAATGAGAGGTGTGGATGAGAGGTATGACTGAGAGGTGTGGATGAGAGGTTTAGATGAGAGTTATGGATGAGAGGTGTGAATGATAGGTGTGGATAAGAATTAGGGATGTGAGTTAGGGATGAGGGGTGTGGATGAGATGTTTAGATTAGAGGTGTGGATGAAAGTTGTGGATGATAGGTGTGGATGATAGGTGTGGACGAGAATTATGTAGGAGAGGTGTGGATGAGAAGTGTGTATGAGAAGTATAATTGAGAGGTATGGATGGAAGGTGTAGATGAGAATTGTGTATGAACAGACTGATGGAGAGATGTGGATGAGAGTTGTAGATGGAAGATGTAAATGAGAGGTGTGGATGAGATGTGTGGCTGAGAGGTGTGGATCGAAGGTGTGGATGAGTGGTGTGGATGAGATGTGTGGATGAAAGGTGTGGATTTGAGGTGTCGATGAGAAGTGTGAATGAGGGGTGTGGATGAAAGATATGGATGAAAGGTGTGCATGAGAGGTGTGGATGAGAGGTGTGAATGAAAGGTTTGGATGAGAGGTGTGGATGAGAGGTGTGAATAAGAGGTTTGGATGAGAGGTGTGGATGAGAAGTATGTAAGAGAGGTGTGGATGAGATGTGTGTATGAGAAGTATGAATGAGAGGTATGGATGGAAGGTGTAGATGAAAATTGTGTATGGAAGAACTGAGAGAGAGGTGTGCGTGAGAGTTGTAGATGAGAGATGTAAATGAGAGGTTTGAAAGAGGTGTGGATGAGAGGTGTGGATGAGAGGTGTGGATGAAAGGTGTGGCTGTGAAGTGGTGATGAGATGTGTGGCTGAGACATGTGGATTAAAAGTGTGGATGAGAGGTGTGGATGAGAGGTCTGAATGAGAGGTTTGGATGAGAAGTGTGGATGAGAAGTATGTAAGAGAGGTGTGGATGAGATGTGTGTATGAGAAGTATGATTGAGAGGTATGGATGGAAGGTGTAGATGAAAATTGTGTATGGAAGGAATGAGTGAGAGGTGTGCGTGAGAGTTGTAGATGAGAGAAGTGGATGAAAGGTTTGAAAGAGAGGTGTGGATGAGAGGTGTGGATGAGAGGTGTGGATGAGAGGTGTGGATGAGAGGTGTGGATGAGAGGTGTGGATGAGAGGTGTGGATGAGAGGTGTGGATGAGAGGTGTGGATGAGAGGTGTGGATGAGAAGTATGTAAGAGAGGTGTATATGAGATGTGTGTATGAGAAGTATGAATGAGAGGTATTGATAGAAGGTGTAGATGAAAATTGTTTATGGAAAGACTGATAAAGAGGTGTGGATGAGAGTTGTAGATAGAAGATGTAGATGAGAGGTGTGGATGGAAGGTGTGAATGAGAGGTGTGGATGAGAGGTATGACTGAGAGGTGTGGATGAGAGGTTTAGATGAGAGAAATGGATGAGAGGTGTGAATGATAAGTGTGGATAAGAATTAGGGATGTGAGTTAGGGTTGAGGGGTGTGGATGAGATGTTTAGATTAGAGGTGTGCGTGAAAGTTGTAGATGAGAGAAGTGGATGAGAGGTTTGAAAGAGAGGTGTGGATGAGAGGTGTGGATGAGAGGTGTGGATGAGAGGTGTGGATGAGAGGTGAGGATGAGAGGTGAGGATGAGGAGTGTGGATGAGAAGTGGGGATGTAAGGTGTGGCTGTGAAGTGGGGATGAGATGTGTGCCTGAGAGATGTGGATTAAAAGTGTGGATGAGAGGTGTAATTGCAATGTATGGATGAGAGGTGTGGATGAGAGGTGTGGATGAGAGGTGTGGATGAGAGGTGTAGATGAGGTGTGTATGAGAGGTGTGGATGAGAGATGTGAAGGAGAGGTGTGGATGAGAAGTATGTAGGAAAGGTGTGGATGAGATGTGTGTATGAGAAGTATGAATGAGAGGTATGGCTGGAAGGTGTAGATGAAAATTGTGTATGAAAGGACTGAGTGAGAGGTGTGCATGAGAGTTGTAGATGAAAGATGTGGATGAGAGGTTTGAAGGAGAGGTGTGGATGAGAGGTGTGTATGAAAGGTGTGGATGAGAGGTGAGGATGAGGAGTGTGGATGAGAGGTGTGAGTGAAAGGTGTGGTTGTGAAGTGGGGATGAGAAGTGTGGCTGAATGGTGTGGCTGAAAGATGTGGATTAAAAGTGTGGTTGAGAGGTGTGTATGCAAGGTATGGATAAGAGGTGTGGATGAGAGGTGTGAATGAGAGGTGTGGATGAGAGGTGTGGATGAGAGGTGTGGATGAGGTGTGGATGAGAAGTGTGGATGAGGTGTGAAGGAGAGGTGTGGATTGAAGGTGTAGATGAGAATTGTGTCTGGAAGGTATGGATTTGAGGTATGAATGAGAGGTGTGGAATAGAGGTGTAGATGAGAGGTGTGGATGAGAGGTTTGGATGAGAGGTGAGGATGAGAGGTTTGAAAAAGAGGTTTGGACGAGGTGTGTAAATAAGGAGTGTTGTTAAAAAATGTGGATGAAAGGTGTGGATGCCAGTGTGAATGAGACGTTTGGATGAGAGGTATGAATGAGAGGTGTGGATGAGAGGTTTAGATGAGAGGTGTGGATGAGAGGTGTGAATGAGAGGTGTGGATAAGAATTAGGGATGTGAGTTTGGGATGAGGGGTGTGGATAAGATGATTAGATGAGAGGTGTGGATGAAAGGTGTGGATGATAGGTGTGGACGAAAATTATGTATGAGAGGTGTAGAAGAGATGTGTGGCTGAAAGGTGTGGATGGAAGGTGTGGATGAGAGGTGTGGATGAGATGTGTGGATGGAAGGTGTGGATGTGAGGTGTTGATGAGATGTGTGAATGAGGGGTGTGGATGAAAGGTGTGGATGAGAGGTGTGAATGAGAGGTGTGAATAAGAGGTTTGGATGAGAGTGGATGAGAGGTGGAGATGAGGTGTGGATGAGAAGTGTGAAAAAACGGTGTGGATGAAAGATGTGGATGAGAAGTGTGGACTGAGTGAGAAGTGGGGATGAGAAGTGTGGCTGAATGGTGTGGCTGAAAGATGTGGATTAAGTGTGGTTGAGAGGTGTGGATGCAAGGTATGGATGAGAGGTGTGAATAAGAGGTGTCCACGAGATGTTTGAATAAGGGTTGTGGATGAAAAATGTGGATGAGAGGTGTGGATGAGAGGTGTGAAGGAGAGGTGTGGATGAGAGGTGTGGATGAGAGGTGTGGATGAGGTGTGGATGAGAAGTGTGGATGAGAAGTGTGAAGGAGAGGTGTGGATTGAAGGTGTAGATGAAAATTGTGTATGGAAGGAATGAGTGAGAGGTGTGCGTGAGAGTTGTAGATGAGAGAAGTGGATGAAAGGTTTGAAAGAGAGGTGTGGATGAGAGGTGTGGATGAGAGGTGTGGATGAGAGGTGTGGATGAGAGGTGTGGATGAGAGGTGTGGATGAGAGGTGTGGATGAGAGGTGTGGATGAGAAGTATGTAAGAGAGGTGTGGATGAGATGTGTGTATGAGAAGTATGAATGAAAGGTATTGATAGAAGGTGTGGATGAAAATTGTTTATGGAAGGACTGAGTGAGAGGTGTGCATGAGAGTTGTAGATGAGAGATGTGGATGAGAGGTTTGAAGGAGAGGTGTGGATGAGAGGTGTGGATGAAAGGTGTGGTTGTGAAGTGGGGATGAGAAGTGTGGCTGAATGGTGTGGCTGAAAGATGTGGATTAAAAGTGTGTTTGAGAGGTGTGGATGCAAGGTATGGATAAGAGGTGTGGATGAGAGGTGTGAATGAGAGGTGTGGATGAGAAGTGTGGTTGAAAGGTGTGGATGAAAGGTGTGGATGAGGTGTGGATGAGAAGTGTGGATGAGAGGTGTGAAGGAGAGGTGTGGATTGAAGGTGTAGATGAAAATTGTGTATGAACAGACTGATGGAGAGATGTGGATGAGAGTTGTAGATGGAAGATGTAAATGAGAGGTGTGGATGAGATGTTTGGCTGAGAGGTGTGGATCGAAGGTGTGGATGAGTGGTGTGGATGAGATGTGTGGATGAAAGGTGTGGATTTGAGGTGTCGATGAGAAGTGTGAATGAGGGGTGTGGATGAAAGATATGGATGAAAGGTGTGCATGAGAGGTGTGGATGAGAGGTGTGAATGAAAGGTTTGGATGAGAGGTGTGGATGAGAGGTGTGAATAAGAGGTTTGGATGAGAGGTGTGGATGAGAAGTATGTAAGAGAGGTGTGGATGAGATGTGTGTATGAGAAGTATGAATGAGAGGTATGGATGGAAGGTGTAGATGAAAATTGTGTATGGAAGAACTGAGAGAGAGGTGTGCGTGAGAGTTGTAGATGAGAGATGTAAATGAGAGGTTTGAAAGAGGTGTGGATGAGAGGTGTGGATGAGAGGTGTGGATGAAAGGTGTGGATGAGAGGTGAGGAAGAGGAGTGTGGATGAGAGGTATGGATGAAAGGTGTGGTTGTGAAGTGGTGATGAGATGTGTGGCTGAGACATGTGGATTAAAAGTGTGGATGAGAGGTGTGGATGAGAGGTCTGAATGAGAGGTTTGGATGAGAAGTGTGGATGAGAAGTATGTAAGAGAGGTGTGGATGAGATGTGTGTATGAGAAGTATGATTGAGAGGTATGGATGGAAGGTGTAGATGAAAATTGTGTATGGAAGGAATGAGTGAGAGGTGTGCGTGAGAGTTGTAGATGAGAGAAGTGGATGAAAGGTTTGAAAGAGAGGTGTGGATGAGAGGTGTGGATGAGAGGTGTGGATGAGAGGTGTGGATGAGAGGTGTGGATGAGAGGTGTGGATGAGAGGTGTGGATGAGAGGTGTGGATGAGAGGTGTGGATGAGAGGTGTGGATGAGAGGTGTGGATGAGAAGTATGTAAGAGAGGTGTATATGAGATGTGTGTATGAGAAGTATGAATGAGAGGTATTGATAGAAGGTGTAGATGAAAATTGTTTATGGAAAGACTGATAAAGAGGTGTGGATGAGAGTTGTAGATAGAAGATGTAGATGAGAGGTGTGGATGGAGGGTGTGAATGAGAGGTGTGGATGAGAGGTATGACTGAGAGGTGTGGATGAGAGGTTTAGATGAGAGAAATGGATGAGAGGTGTGAATGATAAGTGTGGATAAGAATTAGGGATGTGAGTTAGGGTTGAGGGGTGTGGATGAGATGTTTAGATTAGAGGTGTGCGTGAAAGTTGTAGATGAGAGAAGTGGATGAGAGGTTTGAAAGAGAGGTGTGGATGAGAGGTGTGGATGAGAGGTGTGGATGAGAGGTGTGGATGAGAGGTGAGGATGAGAGGTGAGGATGAGGAGTGTGGATGAGAAGTGGGGATGTAAGGTGTGGCTGTGAAGTGGGGATGAGATGTGTGCCTGAGAGATGTGGATTAAAAGTGTGGATGAGAGGTGTAATTGCAATGTATGGATGAGAGGTGTGGATGAGAGGTGTGGATGAGAGGTGTGGATGAGAGGTGTAGATGAGGTGTGGATGAGAGGTGTGGATGAGAGATGTGAAGGAGAGGTGTGGATGAGAAGTATGTAGGAAAGGTGTGGATGAGATGTGTGTATGAGAAGTATGAATGAGAGGTATGGCTGGAAGGTGTAGATGAAAATTGTGTATGAAAGGACTGAGTGAGAGGTGTGCATGAGAGTTGTAGATGAAAGATGTGGATGAGAGGTTTGAAGGAGAGGTGTGGATGAGAGGTGTGTATGAAAGGTGTGGATGAGAGGTGAGGATGAGGAGTGTGGATGAGAGGTGTGAGTGAAAGGTGTGGTTGTGAAGTGGGGATGAGAAGTGTGGCTGAATGGTGTGGCTGAAAGATGTGGATTAAAAGTGTGGTTGAGAGGTGTGTATGCAAGGTATGGATAAGAGGTGTGGATGAGAGGTGTGAATGAGAGGTGTGGATGAGAGGTGTGGATGAGAGGTGTGGATGAGGTGTGGATGAGAAGTGTGGATGAGGTGTGAAGGAGAGGTGTGGATTGAAGGTGTAGATGAGAATTGTGTCTGGAAGGTATAGATTTGAGGTATGAATGAGAGGTGTGGAATAGAGGTGTAGATGAGAGGTGTGGATGAGAGGTTTGGATGAGAGGTGAGGATGAGAGGTTTGAAAAAGAGGTTTGGACGAGGTGTGTAAATAAGGAGTGTTGTTAAAAAATGTGGATGAAAGGTGTGGATGCCAGTGTGAATGAGACGTTTGGATGAGAGGTATGAATGAGAGGTGTGGATGAGAGGTTTAGATGAGAGGTGTGGATGAGAGGTGTGAATGAGAGGTGTGGATAAGAATTAGGGATGTGAGTTTGGGATGAGGGGTGTGGATAAGATGATTAGATGAGAGGTGTGGATGAAAGGTGTGGATGATAGGTGTGGACGAAAATTATGTATGAGAGGTGTAGAAGAGATGTGTGGCTGAAAGGTGTGGATGGAAGGTGTGGATGAGAGGTGTGGATGAGATGTGTGGATGGAAGGTGTGGATGTGAGGTGTTGATGAGATGTGTGAATGAGGGGTGTGGATGAAAGGTGTGGATGAGAGGTGTGAATGAGAGGTGTGAATAAGAGGTTTGGATGAGAGTGGATGAGAGGTGGAGATGAGGTGTGGATGAGAAGTGTGAAAAAACGGTGTGGATGAAAGATGTGGATGAGAAGTGTGGACTGAGTGAGAAGTGGGGATGAGAAGTGTGGCTGAATGGTGTGGCTGAAAGATGTGGATTAAGTGTGGTTGAGAGGTGTGGATGCAAGGTATGGATGAGAGGTGTGAATAAGAGGTGTCCACGAGATGTTTGAATAAGGGTTGTGGATGAAAAATGTGGATGAGAGGTGTGGATGAGAGGTGTGAAGGAGAGGTGTGGATGAGAGGTGTGGATGAGAGGTGTGGATGAGGTGTGGATGAGAAGTGTGGATGAGAAGTGTGAAGGAGAGGTGTGGATTGAAGGTGTAGATGAAAATTGTGTATGGAAGGAATGAGTGAGAGGTGTGCGTGAGAGTTGTAGATGAGAGAAGTGGATGAAAGGTTTGAAAGAGAGGTGTGGATGAGAGGTGTGGATGAGAGGTGTGGATGAGAGGTGTGGATGAGAGGTGTGGATGAGAGGTGTGGATGAGAGGTGTGGATGAGAAGTATGTAAGAGAGGTGTGGATGAGATGTGTGTATGAGAAGTATGAATGAAAGGTATTGATAGAAGGTGTGGATGAAAATTGTTTATGGAAGGACTGAGTGAGAGGTGTGCATGAGAGTTGTAGATGAGAGATGTGGATGAGAGGTTTGAAGGAGAGGTGTGGATGAGAGGTGTGGATGAAAGGTGTGGTTGTGAAGTGGGGATGAGAAGTGTGGCTGAATGGTGTGGCTGAAAGATGTGGATTAAAAGTGTGTTTGAGAGGTGTGGATGCAAGGTATGGATAAGAGGTGTGGATGAGAGGTGTGAATGAGAGGTGTGGATGAGAAGTGTGGTTGAAAGGTGTGGATGAAAGGTGTGGATGAGGTGTGGATGAGAAGTGTGGATGAGAGGTGTGAAGGAGAGGTGTGGATTGAAGGTGTAGATGAAAATTGTGTATGGAAGGTATGGATGAGAGGTATGAATGAGAGGTGTGGAATAGAGGTGTAGATGAGAGGTGTGGATGAGAGGTTTGGATGAGAGGTGAAGATGAGAGGTGTGGATGAGATGTGTGAATAAGAGGTTTGGACGAGATGTGTGAATAAGGAGTGTTGTTAAAAAATGTGGATGAAAGGTGTGGATGCCGGTGTGAATGAGCGGTTTGGATGAGAGGTATGAATGAGAGGTGTGGATGAGAGGTTTAGAAGAGAGGTGTGGATAAGAATTAGGGATGTGAGTTAAAGATGAGGGGTGTGGATAAGATGATTAGATGAGAGGTGTGGATGAAAGGTGTGGATGATAGGTGTGGACGAGAATTATGTATGAGAGGTGTGGATGAGATGTGTGTATGAGAAGTATAAATGAGAGGTATGGATGGAAGGTGTAGATGAGAATTGTGTATGGAA
>OX387249.1:4497659-4525159 GCA_947562095.1 Branchellion lobata | reverse complement strand
AACCATAGAAAACCATTGGCGTGGGTCAAGACTTGGAAAATGGAATATATTCCATTTTCCCCCTCCCCCCTTTGCTGCCGTACAAAAAGTCCACTTTTGAGCTTATTATTAAACCTCGTAACTAATTAATATCTCTAAGAAAAACCCCTTAAAACATTTCTTTCTTTTTTTCAATGGTTTTTTCATTTTTTTTGTTGAAGTTTAGTTCTATATAATAAAATTGTTCACTAAATTTCATATTTATAAGTTTTTTTTCATGAATTTCAATTGTCATTCACCCTTATTTTGTTATTTTTATTTTCATTAAGGTTCGTTTTTATTATAACTTGAAAATGTTTAACGCTGAAAGAAGAGGTCGTACATGCATCATGTTGAAAAACGCGTTGACCTGTCGTCTAATTTGTGTCCGCTGCTTCAATCGATGACGACGACATTATTATTATTGATTCTCCTTTGTCCTCTTTCGATTCATTCTTTACACTCGTTTAAAAAAACTAGTTTTGAATTTTTTTGAGCAGACTTTCGCTATTTGAAAGTCTTTTTTTTCAGTTTTTGTTTTTATTTCGTGATAATTTAAAAAAAAATTCAAATCGTGAAAACAGATTATTTCAAATACTTGAATTTTAAGAAGTAATACTTTAATTAAGAAAAATGCTGGCCTTCTACTACTTCAATGAAGATGTGTTTAATGGCGGCTTTGTAAAATCTTTGGACACAACTTTTAATCAATGAAAGGCTCGTTGAAATCACTGCTGAAAAACGAAAAATACTTTCTTATGCTCTCTCATTGAAGCCTCAGTGCCAATTAAGATGAAACAAAGTGTCTACAACAGTGTTCAAAAGTTCTATCAATTCTTCAACTTCCAAAGATATGTCCAATTCATCGCTAGCAATGGTTTCCTCTTGTATCTGGCAAATCTTTTTTCAATTAACAAACAAAGAGTGGATTATCTAATTTTATCTAGTCAAATCATTTGTATAGCGTTGATTTCACCCTGTTCAAAAGCGCTTTGTTACTAAATGCTTAAACAACAAAGTTTTGAGGGCTTTACAAACTGAAAGAAGAAAATTCTTAGAACTAAGATTGGCGGCAAGAAAATTCCATAAAAGGTAATTACAGTAAGATAGTGCAAAGTAAGCATGAGTACTATAAGAAGGCATCATAAAAAAATGAGAATAAGTAGATCTCAGTCCCTTACGAGAAGGCAACTTTAAAAAGTCAGCCAAGTAGTTAGGTGAGTGGTTATTTTTTATTTCAAACAAGCGAGTGAAGAGATAAGAGTAGGAGTTAGATGAGAAAATTTATGAGTGCCAGAAACTAAGCGGGCAGCGCTATTAAAAGCTTTGGTGAGAGGGTGTAGCGTGGTCTCTGGGAGTCCATAGTACAGAGTTACAATTGTCAAAGCGGAACAAAATAAGCCAAAAAACTTTGAGGGTTGGGTTGTCTAAGAAAAATTTCAGTTGCTTGACATGGAGAAGATGAAAAAAGATGATTTAGCTAAAGTTTTCTTTGTGGTATGAGAGAAGGAGAAAAGTCAAAAGGGAAACCTAAGCTATGGATGGTGGAAGAAAGGGCGAGTGAAAATTTGATGAAATATTAAAAAAAAAACTTCATTATGTCAAAAAGACCTGCTCAATATATAAGATTAAATTTTGAAGCAGTGAATTTGAAGAACATAGAATCGCTCCAAAAGATTATTTTAGCAGTACAAGAAGCAATTTCAGAGATAGCAGAAGATAATTCATATTTAGGAAATGAAGTAAAGATATGAGTCACCAGCATGAAGTTAATTTTGAAAAGAAATCAATGAAATAACTCTTGGGAATTCAGAAGTATAAAGATTAAAAATGAGAAGACCAAGAACAGAACCCTGAAGGACACCAAATGGGAAAGAGTAAGGAGTAGAATAAAAGTTTGAAAAAAAAACAGAACTTCTTTTGGAAAAATAAGAATAAATACATTCGAAACAAAAACCAGAAATTCAAAAAAAGTTTTAAG
The DNA here is from genome assembly GCA_947562095.1 of Branchellion lobata. NCBI lineage: Eukaryota > Metazoa > Annelida > Clitellata > Hirudinida > Piscicolidae > Branchellion > Branchellion lobata. The sequence goes on along the minus strand of OX387249.1, from coordinate 4,523,160 downwards.
TTGCTGCATTAGTAAGGATTGGTCACAGTGTCAAAAGTAGAAGAGAAATCCAAACAAAGAATATTACCCTTGTCACAGGAAAGTAAAAAATCTTTATATATTTGCAAAAATGAAATCTCAGTACTGTGGAAGGAACGAATTCGAAAGAATACAAAAAAATTCAATACTTATTAACAAATAACAACTATGAACGAATGAAAAAAACGGTCAGAAAAACAAGAACCTTATTTATGGAAAGAGTAACCAAGTAAATCTATAAAAAAAATAAATAGATGATGATTCTGAACAAAAACTCAAAATATTTAAAAAAATTGGAAAAGGTAACAAAGAACAACTTGCAAACAATAAACAAAAACAAACCACAAAAACGACTAGTAAACAAGCAGCAAAAAAACCCCAAAGAGCAAAGAGCAAACAATCAATAAAAAACAAACGACGAAAAAAAAAAAAAAAAATCAACAAGAAATAAGCCACAAAGAACAAGTAGCAAACAATCAACAAAGGTTAAACCACAAAAAACAACTAGCAAAAGGTTTCTGTCCATTCAGCTACTCACAATTTCTTACCGTCTTTTCAGCCTCCGGACCGAATCTCATTATCGACTATGCAATTTAAAATGCTAAAACTCTATTGACTAGTGTAAACGTAAGAGTTTAATGCATAATTTCAAAAAATTTTTTTTTAACTGAAATTATACTCAATAACAAAACACAACACCCATCAACACACAACACCTATCAACACATAACACGAAGCAACATTCAACAACCAGCAACATCCAACACCCAGCAACATTCAACAAACAGCAACATTCAACAACCAGCAACATTCAACAACCAGCAACATTCAACAACCAGCAACATTCAACACCCAGCAACATTCAACAACCAGCAACATTCAACAAACAGCAACATTCAACAACCAGCAACATTCAAAAACCAACAACATTCAAAAACAAACAACACACAACAATAAACCACTTTCAACAACTAGCCACTTTCAACAAACAGCAACATTCAACAACCAGCAACATCCAACAACCAGCAACATTCAACAACCAGCAACATTCAACACCCAGCAACATTTAACAACCAGCAACATTCAACAAACAGCAACATTCAACAACCAGCAACATTCAAAAACCAACAACATTCGAAAACAAACAACACACAACAATCAACCACTTTCAACAACTAGCCACTTTCAACAACCAGCAACATTCAAAACCCAGCAACATTCAACAACCAGCAACATTCAACACAAAGCAACATTCAACAACCAGCAACATTCAACAACCAGCAACATTCAACAACCAGCAACATCAAACACAAAACAACATTCAACACCCAGCAACATTCAACAACCAACAACATTCAACACCCAGCAACATTCAACAACCAGCAACATCCAACACCCAGCAACATTCAACAACCAGCAACATTCAACAACCAGCAACATTCAACACAAAGCAACATTCAACAACCAGTAACATTCAACACCCAGCAACATTCAACAACCAGCAACATTCAACAACCAGCAACATTCAACACCCAGCAACATTCAACACCCAGCAACATTCAACAACCAGCAACATTCAACAACCAGAAACCTTCAACACCTAGCAACATTCAGCAACCAGCAACATTCAACAACCAACAACAATCAACACCCAGCAACAATCAACAACCAGCAACATTCAACAACCAGCAACATTCAACACCCAGCAACATTCAGCAACCAGCAACACTCAACAACCAGCAACATTCAACAACCAGCAACATTCAACAAACGGCAACATTCAACAACCAGCAACATTCCAAAACCAGCAACATTCAACACCCAGCAACATTCAACAACCAGCAACGTTCAACAACCAGCAACATTCAACACCCAGCAACATTCAACAACTAGCAACATTCAACAACTAGCAACATTCAACAACCAGCAACATTCAAAACAAAACAACATTTAACAACCAGCAACATTCAACAAACAGCAACATTCAACACCCAGCAACATTCAACAACCAGCAACATTCAACAACCAGCAACATTCAACACCCAGCAACATTCAACAACCAGCAACATTCAACAAACAGCAACATTCAACAACCAGCAACATTCAACAACCAGATACATTCAACAACCAGCAACATTCAACACCCAGCAACATTCAACAACCAGCAACATTCAACAAACAGCAACATTCAACAACCAGCAACATTCAAAAACCAACAACATTCAAAAACAAACAACCCACAACAATCAACCACTTTCAACAACTAGCCACTTTCAACAACCAGCAAAATCCAAAACCCAGCAACATTCAACAACCAGCAACATTCAACAACCAGCAACATTCAACACAAAGCAACATTCAACAACCAGCAACATTCAACAACCAGCAACATTCAACACCCAGCAACATTCAAAAACCAGTAACATTCAACACCCAGCAACATTCAACAACAAGCAACATTCAACAACCAGCAACATCGAACACAAAACAACATTCAACACCCAGCAACATTCAACAACCAACAACATTCAACACCCAGCAACATTCAACAACCAGCAACATTCAACAACCAGCAACATTCAACAACCAGCAACATTCAACACCCAGCAACATTCAACACCCAGCAACATTCAACAACCAGCAACATTCAACAACTAGAAACCTTCAACACCTAGCAACATTCAGCACCCAGCAACATTCAACACCCAGCAACATTCAACAACCAGCAACATTCAACACCCAGCAACATTCAACAACCAGCAACATTCAACAACCAGCAACATTCAACAACCAGCAACATTCAACACCCAGCAACACTCAACACCCAGCAACATTCAACAACCAGCAACATTCAACAACCAGCAATCTTCAACACCTAGCAACATTCAGCAACCAGCAACATTCAACAACCAGCAACAACCAACACCCAGCAACATTCAACAACCAGCAACATTCAACAACCAGCAACATTCAACACCCAACAACATTCAGCAACCAGCAACATTCAACAACCAGCAACAACCAACACCCAGCAACATTCAACAACCAGCAACATTCAACAACCAGCAACATTCAACACCCAGCAACATTCAGCAGCCAGCAACATTCAACAACCAGCAACATTCAACACCCAGCAACATTCAACAACCAGCAACATTCAACAACCAGCAACATTCAACACCCAGCAACATTCAACAACCAGTAACATTCAACACCCAGCAACATTCAACAACCAGCAACATTCAACAACCAGCAACATCGAACACAAAACAACATTCAACACCCAGCAACATTCAACAACCAACAATATTCAACACCCAGCAACATTCAACAACCAGCAACATTCAACACCCAGCAACATTCAACAACCAGCAACATTCAACAACCAGCAACATTCAACACCCAGAAACATTCAACAATCAGTAACATTCAACACCCAGCAACATTCAACAACCAGCAACATTCAACAACCAGCAACATCGAACACAAAACAACATTCAACACCCAGCAACATTCAACAACCAACAACATTCAACACCCAGCAACATTCAACAACCAGCAACATTCAACAACCAGCAACATTCAACAACCAGCAACATTCAACACCCAGCAACATTCAACACCTAGCAACATTCAACAACCAGCAACATTCAACAACCAGAAACCTTCAACACCTAGCAACATTCAGCACCCAGCAACATTCAACACCCAGCAACATTCAACAACCAGCAAAAGTCAACACCCAGCAACATTCAACAACCAGCAACATTCAACAACCAGCAACATTCAACAACCAGCAACATTCAACACCCAGCAACACTCAACACCCAGCAACATTCAACAACCAGCAACATTCAACAACCAGCAATCTTCAACACCTAGCAACATTCAGCAACCAGCAACATTCAACAACCAGCAACAACTAACACCCAGCAACATTCAACAACCAGCAACATTCAACACCCAGCAACATTCAACAACCAGCAACATTCAACAACCAGCAACATTCAACTCCCAGCAACAATCAACAACCAGCAACATTCAACACTCAGCAACATTCAACAACCAGCAAAATTCAACAACCAGCAACATTCAACAACCAGCAACATTCAACACCAAGCAACAATCAACAACCAGCAACATTCAACAACCAGCAACATTCAACACCCAGCAACATTCAACAACCAGCAACAACCAACAAACGGCAACATTCAACAACCAGCAACATTCCAAAACCAGCAACATTCAACACCCAGCAACATTCAACAACCAGCAACGTTCAACAACCAGCAACATTCAACACCCAGCAACATTCAACAACTAGCAACATTCAACAACTAGCAACATTCAACAACCAGCAACATTCAAAACAAAACAACATTTAACAACCAGCAACATTCAACAAACAGCAACATTCAACACCCAGCAACTTTCAACAACCAGCAACATTCAACACAAAGCAACATTCAACAACCAGCAACATTCAACAACCAGCAACATTCAACACCCAGCAACATTCAAAAACCAGTAACATTCAACACCCAGCAACATTCAACAACCAGCAACATTCAACACCCAGCAACATTCAACAACAAGCAACATTCAACAACCAGCAACATCGAACACAAAACAACATTCAACACCCAGCAACATTAAACAACCAACAACATTCAACACCCAGCAACATTCAACAACCAGCAACATTCAACAACCAGCAACATTCAACAACCAGCAACATTCAACACCCAGCAACATTCAACACCCAGCAACATTCAACAACCAGCAACATTCAACAACCAGAAACCTTCAACACCTAGCAACATTCAGCACCCAGCAACATTCAACACCCAGCAACATTCAACAACCAGCAACATTCAACACCCAGCAACATTCAACAACCAGCAACATTCAACAACCAGCAACATTCAACAACCAGCAACATTAAACACCCAGCAACACTCAACACCCAGCAACATTCAACAACCAGCAACATTCAACAACCAGCAATCTTCAACACCTAGCAACATTCAGCAACCAGCAACATTCAACAACCAGCAACAACCAACACCCAGCAACATTCAACAACCAGCAACATTCAACAACCAGCAACATTCAACACCCAGCAACATTCAGCAGCCAGCAACACTCAACAACCAGCAACATTCAACACCCAGCAACATTCAACACCCAGCAACATTCAACAACCAGCAACATTCAACAACCAGCAACATTCAACTCCCAGCAACAATCAACAACCAGCAACATTCAACACTCAGCAACATTCAACAACCAGCAAAATTCAACAACCAGCAACATTCAACAACCAGCAACATTCAACACCAAGCAACATTCAACACCCAGCAACATTCAACAACCAGCAACATTCAACAACCAGCAACATTCAACACCCAGCAACATTCAACAACCAGTAACATTCAACACCCAGCAACATTCAACAACCAGCAACATTCAACAACCAGCAACATCGAACACAAAACAACATTCAACACCCAGCAACATTCAACAACCAACAATATTCAACACCCAGCAACATTCAACAACCAGCAACATTCAACAACCAGCAACATTCAACAACCAGCAACATTCAACACCTAGCAACATTCAACACCCAGCAACATTCAACAACCAGCAACATTCAACAACCAGAAACCTTCAACACCTAGCAACATTCAGCACCCAACAACATTCAACACCCAGCAACATTCAACAACCAGCAACATTCAACACCCAGCAACATTCAACAACCAGCAACATTCAACAACCAGCAACATTCAACAACCAGCAACATTCAACACCCAGCAACACTCAACACCCAGCAACATTCAACAACCAGCAACATTCAACAACCAGCAATCTTCAACACCTAGCAACATTCAGCAACCAGCAACATTCAACAACCAGCAACAACTAACACCCAGCAACATTCAACAACCAGCAACATTCAACAACCAGCAACATTCAACAGCCAGCAACATTCAGCAGCCAGCAACACTCAACAACCAGCAACACTCAACACCCAGCAACATTCAACACCCAGCAACATTCAACAACCAGCAACATTCAACAACCAGCAACATTCAACTCCCAGCAACAATCAACAACCAGCAACATTCAACACTCAGCAACATTCAACAACCAGCAAAATTCAACAACCAGCAACATTCAACAACCAGCAACATTCAACACCAAGCAACAATCAACAACCAGCAACATTCAACACCCAGCAACATTCAACAACCAACAACATTCAACACCCAGCAACATTCAACAACCAGCAACATTCAACAACCAGCAACATTCAACAACCAGCAACATTCAACACCCAGCAACATTCAACACCCAGCAACATTCAACAACCAGCAACATTCAACAACCAGAAACCTTCAACACCTAGCAACATTCAGCACCCAGCAACATTCAACACCCAGCAACATTCAACAACCAGCAAAATTCAACACCCAGCAACATTCAACAACCAGCAACATTCAACAACCAGCAACATTCAACAACCAGCAACATTCAACACCCAGCAACACTCAACACCCAGCAACATTCAACAACCAGCAACATTCAACAACCAGCAATCTTCAACACCTAGCAACATTCAGCAACCAGCAACATTCAACAACCAGCAACAACTAACACCCAGCAACATTCAACAACCAGCAACATTCAACAACCAGCAACATTCAACAGCCAGCAACATTCAGCAGCCAGCAACACTCAACAACCAGCAACACTCAACACCCAGCAACATTCAACACCCAGCAACATTCAACAACCAGCAACATTCAACAACCAGCAACATTCAACTCCCAGCAACAATCAACAACCAGCAACATTCAACACTCAGCAACATTCAACAACCAGCAAAATTCAACAACCAGCAACATTCAACAACCAGCAACATTCAACACCAAGCAACAATCAACAACCAGCAACATTCAACAACCAGCAACATTCAACACCCAGCAACATTCAACAACCAGCAACAATCAACAAACGGCAACATTCAACAACCAGCAACATTCCAAAACCAGCAACATTCAACACCCAGCAACATTCAACAACCAGCAACGTTCAACAACCAGCAACATTCAACACCCAGCAACATTCAACAACTAGCAACATTCAACAACTAGCAACATTCAACAACCAGCAACATTCAAAACAAAACAACATTTAACAACCAGCAACATTCAACAAACAGCAACATTCAACACCCAGCAACTTTCAACAACCAGCAACATTCAACACAAAGCAACATTCAACAACCAGCAACATTCAACAACCAGCAACATTCAACACCCAGCAACATTCAAAAACCAGTAACATTCAACACCCAGCAACATTCAACAACCAGCAACATTCAACAACCAGCAACATTCAACAACCAGCAACATTCAACACCCAGCAACACTCAACACCCAGCAACATTCAACAACCAGCAACATTCAACAACCAGCAATCTTCAACACCTAGCAACATTCAGCAACCAGCAACATTCAACAACCAGCAACAACCAACACCCAGCAACATTCAACAACCAGCAACATTCAACAACCAGCAACATTCAACACCCAGCAACATTCAGCAGCCAGCAACACTCAACAACCAGCAACATTCAACACCCAGCAACATTCAACACCCAGCAACATTCAACAACCAGCAACATTCAACAACCAGCAACATTCAACTCCCAGCAACAATCAACAACCAGCAACATTCAACACTCAGCAACATTCAACAACCAGCAAAATTCAACAACCAGCAACATTCAACAACCAGCAACATTCAACACCAAGCAACAATCAACAACCAGCAACATTCAACACCCAGCAACATTCAACAACCAACAACATTCAACACCCAGCAACATTCAACAACCAGCAACATTCAACAACCAGCAACATTCAACAACCAGCAACATTCAACACCCAGCAACATTCAACACCCAGCAACATTCAACAACCAGCAACATTCAACAACCAGAAACCTTCAACACCTAGCAACATTCAGCACCCAGCAACATTCAACACCCAGCAACATTCAACAACCAGCAAAATTCAACACCCAGCAACATTCAACAACCAGCAACATTCAACAACCAGCAACATTCAACAACCAGCAACATTCAACACCCAGCAACACTCAACACCCAGCAACATTCAACAACCAGCAACATTCAACAACCAGCAATCTTCAACACCTAGCAACATTCAGCAACCAGCAACATTCAACAACCAGCAACAACTAACACCCAGCAACATTCAACAACCAGCAACATTCAACAACCAGCAACATTCAACAGCCAGCAACATTCAGCAGCCAGCAACACTCAACAACCAGCAACACTCAACACCCAGCAACATTCAACACCCAGCAACATTCAACAACCAGCAACATTCAACAACCAGCAACATTCAACTCCCAGCAACAATCAACAACCAGCAACATTCAACACTCAGCAACATTCAACAACCAGCAAAATTCAACAACCAGCAACATTCAACAACCAGCAACATTCAACACCAAGCAACAATCAACAACCAGCAACATTCAACAACCAGCAACATTCAACACCCAGCAACATTCAACAACCAGCAACAATCAACAAACGGCAACATTCAACAACCAGCAACATTCCAAAACCAGCAACATTCAACACCCAGCAACATTCAACAACCAGCAACGTTCAACAACCAGCAACATTCAACACCCAGCAACATTCAACAACTAGCAACATTCAACAACTAGCAACATTCAACAACCAGCAACATCCAAAACAAAACAACATTTAACAACCAGCAACATTCAACAAACAGCAACATTCAACACCCAGCAACTTTCAACAACCAGCAACATTCAACACAAAGCAACATTCAACAACCAGCAACATTCAACAACCAGCAACATTCAACACCCAGCAACATTCAAAAACCAGTAACATTCAACACCCAGCAACATTCAACAACAAGCAACATTCAACAACCAGCAACATCGAACACAAAACAACATTCAATACCCAGCAACATTAAACAACCAACAACATTCAACACCCAGCAACATTCAACAACCAGCAACATTCAACAACCAGCAACATTCAACAACCAGCAACATTCAACACCCAGCAACATTCAACACCCAGCAACATTCAACAACCAGCAACATTCAACAACCAGAAACCTTCAACACCTAGCAACATTCAGCACCCAGCAACATTCAACACCCAGCAACATTCAACAACCAGCAACATTCAACACCCAGCAACATTCAACAACCAGCAACATTCAACAACCAGCAACATTCAACAACCAGCAACATTCAACACCCAGCAACACTCAACACCCAGCAACATTCAACAACCAGCAACATTCAACAACCAGCAATCTTCAACACCTAGCAACATTCAGCAACCAGCAACATTCAACAACCAGCAACAACCAACACCCAGCAACATTCAACAACCAGCAACATTCAACAACCAGCAACATTCAACACCCAGCAACATTCAGCAGCCAGCAACACTCAACAACCAGCAACATTCAACACCCAGCAACATTCAACACCCAGCAACATTCAACAACCAGCAACATTCAACAACCAGCAACATTCAACTCCCAGCAACAATCAACAACCAGCAACATTCAACACTCAGCAACATTCAACAACCAGCAAAATTCAACAACCAGCAACATTCAACAACCAGCAACATTCAACACCAAGCAACATTCAACACCCAGCAACATTCAACAACCAGCAACATTCAACACCCAGCAACATTCAACAACCAGCAACATTCAACAACCAGCAACATTCAACACCCAGCAACATTCAACAACCAGTAACATTCAACACCCAGCAACATTCAACAACCAGCAACATTCAACAACCAGCAACATCGAACACAAAACAACATTCAACACCCAGCAACATTCAACAACCAACAATATTCAACACCCACCAACATTCAACAACCAGCAACATTCAACAACCAGCAACATTCAACAACCAGCAACATTCAACACCTAGCAACATTCAACACCCAGCAACATTCAACAACCAGCAACATTCAACAACCAGAAACCTTCAACACCTAGCAACATTCAGCACCCAACAACATTCAACACCCAGCAACATTCAACAACCAGCAACATTCAACACCCAGCAACATTCAACAACCAGCAACATTCAACAACCAGCAACATTCAACAACCAGCAACATTCAACACCCAGCAACACTCAACACCCAGCAACATTCAACAACCAGCAACATTCAACAACCAGCAATCTTCAACACCTAGCAACATTCAGCAACCAGCAACATTCAACAACCAGCAACAACTAACACCCAGCAACATTCAACAACCAGCAACATTCAACAACCAGCAACATTCAACAGCCAGCAACATTCAGCAGCCAGCAACACTCAACAACCAGCAACATTCAACACCCAGCAACATTCAACACCCAGCAACATTCAACAACCAGCAACATTCAACAACCAGCAACATTCAACTCCCAGCAACAATCAACAACCAGCAACATTCAACACTCAGCAACATTCAACAACCAGCAAAATTCAACAACCAGCAACATTCAACAACCAGCAACATTCAACACCAAGCAACAATCAACAACCAGCAACATTCAACAACCAGCAACATTCAACACCCAGCAACATTCAGCAACCAGCAACACTCAACAACCAGCAACATTCAACAACCAGCAACAATCAACAAACGGCAACATTCAACAACCAGCAACATTCCAAAACCAGCAACATTCAACACCCAGCAACATTCAACAACCAGCAACGTTCAACAACCAGCAACATTCAACACCCAGCAACATTCAACAACTAGCAACATTCAACAACTAGCAACATTCAACAACCAGCATCATTCAAAACAAAACAACATTTAACAACCAGCAACATTCAACAAACAGCAACATTCAACACCCAGCAACTTTCAACAACCAGCAACATTCAACAACCAGCAACATTCAACACCCAGCAACATTCAACAACCAGCAACATTCAACAAACAGCAACATTCAACAACCAGCAACATTCAACAACCAGCAACATTCAACAACCAGCAACATTCAACACCCAGCAACATTCAACAACAAGCAACATTCAACAACCAGCAACATCGAACACAAAACAACATTCAACACCCAGCAACATTCAAAAACAAACAACCCACAACAATCAACCACTTTCAACAACTAGCCACTTTCAACAACCAGCAACATCCAAAACCCAGCAACATTCAACAACCAGCAACATTCAACACAAAGCAACATTCAACAACCAGCAACATTCAACAACCAGCAACATTCAACACCCAGCAACATTCAACAACCAGTAACATTCAACACCCAGCAACATTCAACAACCAGCAACATTCAACAACCAGCAACATCGAACACAAAACAACACTCAACACCCAGCAACATTCAACAACCAACAACATTCAACACCCAGCAACATTCAACAACCAGCAACATTCAACAACCAGCAACATTCAAAAACCAGCAACATTCAACACCCAGCAACATTCAGCAGCCAGCAACACTCAACAACCAGCAACATTCAACACCCAGCAACATTCAACACCCAGCAACATTCAACAACCAGCAACATTCAACAACCAGCAACATTCAACTCCCAGCAACAATCAACAACCAGCAACATTCAACACTCAGCAACATTCAACAACCAGCAAAATTCAACAACCAGCAACATTCAACAACCAGCAACATTCAACACCAAGCAACATTCAACACCCAGCAACATTCAACAACCAGCAACATTCAACACCCAGCAACATTCAACAACCAGCAACATTCAACAACCAGCAACATTCAACACCCAGCAACATTCAACAACCAGTAACATTCAACACCCAGCAACATTCAACAACCAGCAACATTCAACAACCAGCAACATCGAACACAAAACAACATTCAACACCCAGCAACATTCAACAACCAACAACATTCAACACCCAGCAACATTCAACAACCAGCAACATTCAACAACCAGCAACATTCAACAACCAGCAACATTCAACACCCAGCAACATTCAACACCCAGCAACATTCAACAACCAGCAACATTCAACAACCAGAAACCTTCAACACCTAGCAACATTCAGCACCCAACAACATTCAACACCCATCAACATTCAACAACCAGCAACATTCAACACCCAGCAACATTCAACAACCAGCAACATTCAACAACCAGCAACATTCAACAACCAGCAACATTCAACACCCAGCAACACTCAACACCCAGCAACATTCAACAACCAGCAACATTCAACAACCAGCAATCTTCAACACCTAGCAACATTCAGCAACCAGCAACATTCAACAACCAGCAACAACTAACACCCAGCAACATTCAACAACCAGCAACATTCAACAACCAGCAACATTCAACAGCCAGCAACATTCAGCAGCCAGCAACACTCAACAACCAGCAACATTCAACACCCAGCAACATTCAACACCCAGCAACATTCAACAACCAGCAACATTCAACAACCAGCAACATTCAACTCCCAGCAACAATCAACAACCAGCAACATTCAACACTCAGCAACATTCAACAACCAGCAAAATTCAACAACCAGCAACATTCAACAACCAGCAACATTCAACACCAAGCAACAATCAACAACCAGCAACATTCAACAACCAGCAACATTCAACACCCAGCAACATTCAGCAACCAGCAACACTCAACAACCAGCAACATTCAACAACCAGCAACAATCAACAAACGGCAACATTCAAAAACCAGCAACATTCCAAAACAAGCAACATTCAACACCCAGCAACATTCAACAACCAGCAACTTTCAACAACCAGCAACATTCAACACCCAGCAACATTCAACAACTAGCAACATTCAACAACTAGCAACATTCAACAACCAGCAACATTCAAAACAAAACAACATTTAACAACCAGCAACATTCAACAAACAGCAACATTCAACACCCAGCAACTTTCAACAACCAGCAACATTCAACAACCAGCAACATTCAACACCCAGCAACATTCAACAACCAGCAACATTCAACAAACAGCAACATTCAACAACCAGCAACATTCAACAACCAGCAACATTCAACAACCAGCAACATTCAACACCCAGCAACATTCAACAATAAGCAACATTCAACAACCAGCAACATCGAACACAAAACAACATTCAACACCCAGCAACATTCAAAAACAAACAACCCACAACAATCAACCACTTTCAACAACTAGCCACTTTCAACAACCAGCAACATCCAAAACCCAGCAACATTCAACAACCAGCAACATTCAACACAAAGCAACATTCAATAACCAGCAACATTCAACAACCAGCAACATTCAACACCCAGCAACATTCAACAACCAGTAACATTCAACACCCAGCAACATTCAACAACCAGCAACATTCAACAACCAGCAACATCGAACACAAAACAACACTCAACACCCAGCAACATTCAACAACCAACAACATTCAACACCCAGCAACATTCAACAACCAGCAACATTCAACAACCAGCAACATTCAAAAACCAGCAACATTCAACACCCAGCAACATTCAACACCCAGCAACATTCAACAACCAGCAACATTCAACAACCAGAAACCTTCAACACCTAGCAACATTCAGCACCCAGCAACATTCAACACCCAGCAACATTCAACAACCAGCAACATTCAACACCCAGCAACATTCAACAACCAGCAACATTCAACAACCAGCAACATTCAACAACCAGCAACATTCAACACCCAGCAACATTCAACACCCAGCAACATTCAACAACCAGCAACATTCAACAACCAGAAACCTTCAAAACCTAGCAACATTCAGCACCCAGCAACATTCAACACCCAGCAACATTCAACAACCAGCAACATTCAACACCCAGCAACATTCAACAACCAGCAACATTCAACAACCAGCAACATTCAACAACCAGCAACATTCAACACCCAGCAACACTCAACACCCAGCAACATTCAACAACCAGCAACATTCAACAACCAGCAATCTTCAACACCTAGCAACATTCAGCAACCAGCAACATTCAACAACCAGCAACAACCAACACCCAGCAACATTCAACAACCAGCAACATTCAACAACCAGCAACATTCAACACCCAGCAACATTCAGCAGCCAGCAACACTCAACAACCAGCAACATTCAACACCCAGCAACATTCAACACCCAGCAACATTCAGCACCCAGCAACATTCAACAACCAGCAACATTCAACAACCAGCAACATTCAACTCCCAGCAACAAACAACAACCAGCAACATTCAACACTCAGCAACATTCAACAACCAGCAAAATTCAACAACCAGCAACATTCAACAACCAGCAACATTCAACACCAAGCAACATTCAACACTCAGCAACATTCAACAACCAGCAACATTCAACACCCAGCAACATTCAACAACCAGCAACATTCAACAACCAGCAACATTCAACAACCAGCAACATTCAACACCCAGCAACATTCAACACCCAGCAACATTCAGCAACCAGCAACATTCAACAACCAGCAACCTTCAACACCTAGCAACATTCAGCAACCAGCAACATTCAACAACCAACAACACACAACAACCAGAAACACGCAACCACCAACAACATTCAACAACCAGCAACATTCAACACCCAGCAACATTCAACAACCAGCAACATTCAACAACCAGCAACATTCAACACCCAGCAACATTCAACAACCAGCAACATTCAACAACCAGCAACATTCAACAACCAGCAACATTCAACACCCAGCAACATTCAACAACCAGCAACGTTCAACTCCCAGCAACAATCAACAACCAGCAACATTCAACACCCAGCAACATTCAACAACCAGCAACATTCAACAACCAGCAACATTCAACAACCAGCAACATTCAACACCAAGCAACATTCAACACCCAGCAACATTCAACAACCAGCAACATTCAACACCCATAACATTCAACAACCAGCAACATTCAACAACCAGAAACCTTCAACACCTAGCAACATGCAGCACCCAGCAACATTCAACACCCAGCAACATTCAACAACCAGCAACATTCAACACCCAGCAACATTCAACAACCAGCAACATTCAACAACCAGCAACATTCAACAACCAGCAACATTCAACACCCAGCAACACTCAACACCCAGCAACATTCAACAACCAGCAACATTCAACAACCAGCAATCTTCAACACCTAGCAACATTCAGCAACCAGCAACATTCAACAACCAGCAACAACCAACATCCCAGCAACATTCAACAACCAGAAACATTCAACAACCAGCAACATTCAACACCCAGCAACATTCAGCAGCCAGCAACACTCAACAACCAGCAACATTCAACACCCAGCAACATTCAACACCCAGCAACATTCAACAACCAGCAACATTCAACAACCAGCAACATTCAACTCCCAGCAACAATCAACAACCAGCAACATTCAACACTCAGCAACATTCAACAACCAGCAAAATTCAACAACCAGCAACATTCAACAACCAGCAACATTCAACACCAAGCAACATTCAACACCCAGCAACATTCAACAACCAGCAACATTCAACACCCAGCAACATTCAACAACCAGCAACATTCAACAACCAGCAACATTCAACAACCAGCAACATTCAACACCCAGCAACATTCAACACCCAGCAACATTCAGCAACCAGCAACATTCAACAACCAGCAACCTTCAACACCTAGCAACATTCAGCAACCAGCAACATTCAACAACCAACAACACACAACAACCAGAAACACGCAACAACCAACAACATTCAACAACCAGCAACATTCAACACCCAGCAACATTCAGCAACCAGCAACACTCAACAACCAGCAACATTCAACACCCAGCAACATTCAACAACCAGCAACATTCAACAACCAGCAACATTCAACAACCAGCAACATTCAACACCCAGCAACATTCAACAACCAGCAACGTTCAACTCCCAGCAACAATCAACAACCAGCAACATTCAACACCCAGCAACATTCAACAACCAGCAACATTCAACAACCAGCAACATTCAACAACCAGCAACATTCAACACCAAGCAACATTCAACACCCAGCAACATTCAACAACCAGCAACATTCAACAACCAGCAACATTCAACAACCAGCAACATTCAACACCCAGCAACACTCAACACCCAGCAACATTCAACAACCAGCAACATTCAACAACCAGCAATCTTCAACACCTAGCAACATTCAGCAACCAGCAACATTCAACAACCAGCAACAACTAACACCCAGCAACATTCAACAACCAGCAACATTCAACAACCAGCAACATTCAACAGCCAGCAACATTCAGCAGCCAGCAACACTCAACAACCAGCAACATTCAACACCCAGCAACATTCAACACCCAGCAACATTCAACAACCAGCAACATTCAACAACCAGCAACATTCAACTCCCAGCAACAATCAACAACCAGCAACATTCAACACTCAGCAACATTCAACAACCAGCAAAATTCAACAACCAGCAACATTCAACAACCAGCAACATTCAACACCAAGCAACAATCAACAACCAGCAACATTCAACAACCAGCAACATTCAACACCCAGCAACATTCAGCAACCAGCAACACTCAACAACCAGCAACATTCAACAACCAGCAACAATCAACAAACGGCAACATTCAACAACCAGCAACATTCCAAAACCAGCAACATTCAACACCCAGCAACATTCAACAACCAGCAACGTTCAACAACCAGCAACATTCAACACCCAGCAACATTCAACAACTAGCAACATTCAACAACTAGCAACATTCAACAACCAGCAACATTCAAAACAAAACAACATTTAACAACCAGCAACATTCAACAAACAGCAACATTCAACACCCAGCAACTTTCAACAACCAGCAACATTCAACAACCAGCAACATTCAACACCCAGCAACATTCAACAACCAGCAACATTCAACAAAAGGCAACATTCAACAACCAGCAACATTCAACAACCAGCAACAATCAACAACCAGCAACATTCAACACCCAGCAACATTCAACAACAAGCAACATTCAACAACCAGCAACATCGAACACAAAACAACATTCAACACCCAGCAACATTCAAAAACAAACAACCCACAACAATCAACCACTTTCAACAACTAGCCACTTTCAACAACCAGCAACATCCAAAACCCAGCAACATTCAACAACCAGCAACATTCAACACAAAGCAACATTCAACAACCAGCAACATTCAACAACCAGCAACATTCAACACCCAGCAACATTCAACAACCAGTAACATTCAACACCCAGCAACAATCAACAACCAGCAACATTCAACAACCAGCAACATCGAACACAAAACAACACTCAACACCCAGCAACATTCAACAACCAACAACATTCAACACCCAGCAACATTCAACAACCAGCAACATTCAACAACCAGCAACATTCAAAAACCAGCAACATTCAACACCCAGCAACATTCAGCAGCCAGCAACACTCAACAACCAGCAACATTCAACACCCAGCAACATTCAACACCCAGCAACATTCAACAACCAGCAACATTCAACAACCAGCAACATTCAACTCCCAGCAACAATCAACAACCAGCAACATTCAACACTCAGCAACATTCAACAACCAGCAAAATTCAACAACCAGCAACATTCAACAACCAGCAACATTCAACACCAAGCAACATTCAACACCCAGCAACATTCAACAACCAGCAACATTCAACACCCAGCAACATTCAACAACCAGCAACATTCAACAACCAGCAACATTCAACACCCAGCAACATTCAACAACCAGTAACATTCAACACCCAGCAACATTCAACAACCAGCAACATTCAACAACCAGCAACATCGAACACAAAACAACATTCAACACCCAGCAACATTCAACAACCAACAACATTCAACACCCAGCAACATTCAACAACCAGCAACATTCAACAACCAGCAACATTCAACAACCAGCAACATTCAACACCCAGCAACATTCAACACCCAGCAACATTCAACAACCAGCAACATTCAACAACCAGAAACCTTCAACACCTAGCAACATTCAGCACCCAACAACATTCAACACCCAGCAACATTCAACAACCAGCAACATTCAAC
Source organism: Branchellion lobata (assembly GCA_947562095.1). Classification (NCBI taxonomy): domain Eukaryota; kingdom Metazoa; phylum Annelida; class Clitellata; order Hirudinida; family Piscicolidae; genus Branchellion; species Branchellion lobata. Next base: position 4,504,901 of record OX387249.1, on the reverse strand, counting down.
ACCCAGCAACATTCAACAACCAGCAACATTCAACAACCAGCAACATTCAACAACCAGCAACATTCAACACCCAGCAACACTCAACACCCAGCAACATTCAACAACCAGCAACATTCAACAACCAGCAATCTTCAACACCTAGCAACATTCAGCAACCAGCAACATTCAACAACCAGCAACAACTAACACCCAGCAACATTCAACAACCAGCAACATTCAACAACCAGCAACATTCAACAGCCAGCAACATTCAGCAGCCAGCAACACTCAACAACCAGCAACATTCAACACCCAGCAACATTCAACACCCAGCAACATTCAACAACCAGCAACATTCAACAACCAGCAACATTCAACTCCCAGCAACAATCAACAACCAGCAACATTCAACACTCAGCAACATTCAACAACCAGCAAAATTCAACAACCAGCAACATTCAACAACCAGCAACATTCAACACCAAGCAACAATCAACAACCAGCAACATTCAACAACCAGCAACATTCAACACCCAGCAACATTCAGCAACCAGCAACACTCAACAACCAGCAACATTCAACAACCAGCAACAATCAACAAACGGCAACATTCAACAACCAGCAACATTCCAAAACCAGCAACATTCAACACCCAGCAACATTCAACAACCAGCAACTTTCAACAACCAGCAACATTCAACACCCAGCAACATTCAACAACTAGCAACATTCAACAACTAGCAACATTCAACAACCAGCAACATTCAAAACAAAACAACATTTAACAACCAGCAACATTCAACAAACAGCAACATTCAACACCCAGCAACTTTCAACAACCAGCAACATTCAACAACCAGCAACATTCAACACCCAGCAACATTCAACAACCAGCAACATTCAACAAACAGCAACATTCAACAACCAGCAACATTCAACAACCAGCAACATTCAACAACCAGCAACATTCAACACCCAGCAACATTCAACAACAAGCAACATTCAACAACCAGCAACATCGAACACAAAACAACATTCAACACCCAGCAACATTCAAAAACAAACAACCCACAACAATCAACCACTTTCAACAACTAGCCACTTTCAACAACCAGCAACATCCAAAACCCAGCAACATTCAACAACCAGCAACATTCAACACAAAGCAACATTCAACAACCAGCAACATTCAACAACCAGCAACATTCAACACCCAGCAACATTCAACAACCAGTAACATTCAACACCCAGCAACATTCAACAACCAGCAACATTCAACAACCAGCAACATCGAACACAAAACAACACTCAACACCCAGCAACATTCAACAACCAACAACATTCAACACCCAGCAACATTCAACAACCAGCAACATTCAACAACCAGCAACATTCAAAAACCAGCAACATTCAACACCCAGCAACATTCAACACCCAGCAACATTCAACAACCAGCAACATTCAACAACCAGAAACCTTCAACACCTAGCAACATTCAGCACCCAGCAACATTCAACACCCAGCAACATTCAACAACCAGCAACATTCAACACCCAGCAACATTCAACAACCAGCAACATTCAACAACCAGCAACATTCAACAACCAGCAACATTCAACACCCAGCAACATTCAACACCCAGCAACATTCAACAACCAGCAACATTCAACAACCAGAAACCTTCAAAACCTAGCAACATTCAGCACCCAGCAACATTCAACACCCAGCAACATTCAACAACCAGCAACATTCAACACCCAGCAACATTCAACAACCAGCAACATTCAACAACCAGCAACATTCAACAACCAGCAACATTCAACACCCAGCAACACTCAACACCCAGCAACATTCAACAACCAGCAACATTCAACAACCAGCAATCTTCAACACCTAGCAACATTCAGCAACCAGCAACATTCAACAACCAGCAACAACCAACACCCAGCAACATTCAACAACCAGCAACATTCAACAACCAGCAACATTCAACACCCAGCAACATTCAGCAGCCAGCAACACTCAACAACCAGCAACATTCAACACCCAGCAACATTCAACACCCAGCAACATTCAACACCCAGCAACATTCAACAACCAGCAACATTCAACAACCAGCAACATTCAACTCCCAGCAACAAACAACAACCAGCAACATTCAACACTCAGCAACATTCAACAACCAGCAAAATTCAACAACCAGCAACATTCAACAACCAGCAACATTCAACACCAAGCAACATTCAACACTCAGCAACATTCAACAACCAGCAACATTCAACACCCAGCAACATTCAACAACCAGCAACATTCAACAACCAGCAACATTCAACAACCAGCAACATTCAACACCCAGCAACATTCAACACCCAGCAACATTCAGCAACCAGCAACATTCAACAACCAGCAACCTTCAACACCTAGCAACATTCAGCAACCAGCAACATTCAACAACCAACAACACACAACAACCAGAAACACGCAACCACCAACAACATTCAACAACCAGCAACATTCAACACCCAGCAACATTCAACAACCAGCAACATTCAACAACCAGCAACATTCAACACCCAGCAACATTCAACAACCAGCAACATTCAACAACCAGCAACATTCAACAACCAGCAACATTCAACACCCAGCAACATTCAACAACCAGCAACGTTCAACTCCCAGCAACAATCAACAACCAGCAACATTCAACACCCAGCAACATTCAACAACCAGCAACATTCAACAACCAGCAACATTCAACAACCAGCAACATTCAACACCAAGCAACATTCAACACCCAGCAACATTCAACAACCAGCAACATTCAACACCCATAACATTCAACAACCAGCAACATTCAACAACCAGAAACCTTCAACACCTAGCAACATGCAGCACCCAGCAACATTCAACACCCAGCAACATTCAACAACCAGCAACATTCAACACCCAGCAACATTCAACAACCAGCAACATTCAACAACCAGCAACATTCAACAACCAGCAACATTCAACACCCAGCAACACTCAACACCCAGCAACATTCAACAACCAGCAACATTCAACAACCAGCAATCTTCAACACCTAGCAACATTCAGCAACCAGCAACATTCAACAACCAGCAACAACCAACACCCAGCAACATTCAACAACCAGAAACATTCAACAACCAGCAACATTCAACACCCAGCAACATTCAGCAGCCAGCAACACTCAACAACCAGCAACATTCAACACCCAGCAACATTCAACACCCAGCAACATTCAACAACCAGCAACATTCAACAACCAGCAACATTCAACTCCCAGCAACAATCAACAACCAGCAACATTCAACACTCAGCAACATTCAACAACCAGCAAAATTCAACAACCAGCAACATTCAACAACCAGCAACATTCAACACCAAGCAACATTCAACACCCAGCAACATTCAACAACCAGCAACATTCAACACCCAGCAACATTCAACAACCAGCAACATTCAACAACCAGCAACATTCAACAACCAGCAACATTCAACACCCAGCAACATTCAACACCCAGCAACATTCAGCAACCAGCAACATTCAACAACCAGCAACCTTCAACACCTAGCAACATTCAGCAACCAGCAACATTCAACAACCAACAACACACAACAACCAGAAACACGCAACAACCAACAACATTCAACAACCAGCAACATTCAACACCCAGCAACATTCAGCAACCAGCAACACTCAACAACCAGCAACATTCAACACCCAGCAACATTCAACAACCAGCAACATTCAACAACCAGCAACATTCAACAACCAGCAACATTCAACACCCAGCAACATTCAACAACCAGCAACGTTCAACTCCCAGCAACAATCAACAACCAGCAACATTCAACACCCAGCAACATTCAACAACCAGCAACATTCAACAACCAGCAACATTCAACAACCAGCAACATTCAACACCAAGCAACATTCAACACCCAGCAACATTCAACAACCAGCAACATTCAACACCCATAACATTCAACAACCAGCAACATTCAACAACCAGCAACACTCAACACCTAGCAACATTCAGCACCCAGCAACATTCAACACCCAGCAACATTCAAAAACCAGCAACATTCAACACCCAGCAACATTCAACAACCAGCAACATTCAACAACCAGCAACATTCAACAACCAGCAACATTCAACACCCAGCAACACTCAACACCCAGCAACATTCAACAACCAGCAACATTCAACAACCAGCAATCTTCAACACCTAGCAACATTCAGCAACCAGCAACATTCAACAACCAGCAACAACCAACACCCAGCAACATTCAACAACCAGCAACATTCAACAACCAGCAACATTCAACACCCAGCAACATTCAGCAGCCAGCAACACTCAACAACCAGCAACATTCAACACCCAGCAACATTCAACACCCAGCAACATTCAACAACCAGCAACATTCAACAACCAGCAACATTCAACTCCCAGCAACAATCAACAACCAGCAACATTCAACAACCAGCAACATTCAACACCCAGCAACATTCAACAACCAGCAACATTCAACAACCAGCAACATTCAACAACCAGCAACATTCAACACCAAGCAACATTCAACACCCAGCAACATTCAACAACCAGCAACATTCAACACCCATAACATTCAACAACCAGCAACATTCAACAACCAGAAACCTTCAACACCTAGCAACATGCAGCACCCAGCAACATTCAACACCCAGCAACATTCAACAACCAGCAACATTCAACACCCAGCAACATTCAACAACCAGCAACATTCAACAACCAGCAACATTCAACAACCAGCAACATTCAACACCCAGCAACACTCAACACCCAGCAACATTCAACAACCAGCAACATTCAACAACCAGCAATCTTCAACACCTAGCAACATTCAGCAACCAGCAACATTCAACAACCAGCAACAACCAACACCCAGCAACATTCAACAACCAGAAACATTCAACAACCAGCAACATTCAACACCCAGCAACATTCAGCAGCCAGCAACACTCAACAACCAGCAACATTCAACACCCAGCAACATTCAACACCCAGCAACATTCAACAACCAGCAACATTCAACAACCAGCAACATTCAACTCCCAGCAACAATCAACAACCAGCAACATTCAACACTCAGCAACATTCAACAACCAGCAAAATTCAACAACCAGCAACATTCAACAACCAGCAACATTCAACACCAAGCAACATTCAACACCCAGCAACATTCAACAACCAGCAACATTCAACACCCAGCAACATTCAACAACCAGCAACATTCAACAACCAGCAACATTCAACAACCAGCAACATTCAACACCCAGCAACATTCAACACCCAGCAACATTCAGCAACCAGCAACATTCAACAACCAGCAACCTTCAACACCTAGCAACATTCAGCAACCAGCAACATTCAACAACCAACAACACACAACAACCAGAAACACGCAACAACCAACAACATTCAACAACCAGCAACATTCAACACCCAGCAACATTCAGCAACCAGCAACACTCAACAACCAGCAACATTCAACACCCAGCAACATTCAACAACCAGCAACATTCAACAACCAGCAACATTCAACAACCAGCAACATTCAACACCCAGCAACATTCAACAACCAGCAACGTTCAACTCCCAGCAACAATCAACAACCAGCAACATTCAACACCCAGCAACATTCAACAACCAGCAACATTCAACAACCAGCAACATTCAACAACCAGCAACATTCAACACCAAGCAACATTCAACACCCAGCAACATTCAACAACCAGCAACATTCAACACCCATAACATTCAACAACCAGCAACATTCAACAACCAGCAACACTCAACACCTAGCAACATTCAGCACCCAGCAACATTCAACACCCAGCAACATTCAAAAACCAGCAACATTCAACACCCAGCAACATTCAACAACCAGCAACATTCAACAACCAGCAACATTCAACAACCAGCAACATTCAACACCCAGCAACACTCAACACCCAGCAACATTCAACAACCAGCAACATTCAACAACCAGCAATCTTCAACACCTAGCAACATTCAGCAACCAGCAACATTCAACAACCAGCAACAACCAACACCCAGCAACATTCAACAACCAGCAACATTCAACAACCAGCAACATTCAACACCCAGCAACATTCAGCAGCCAGCAACACTCAACAACCAGCAACATTCAACACCCAGCAACATTCAACACCCAGCAACATTCAACAACCAGCAACATTCAACAACCAGCAACATTCAACTCCCAGCAACAATCAACAACCAGCAACATTCAACAACCAGCAACATTCAACAACCAGCAAAATTCAACAACCAGCAACATTCAACAACCAGCAACATTCAACACCAAGCAACATTCAACACTCAGCAACATTCAACAACCAGCAACATTCAACACCCAGCAACATTCAACAACCAGCAACATTCAACAACCAGCAACATTCAAAAACCAGCAACATTCAACACCCAGCAACATTCAACACCCAGCAACATTCAGCAACCAGCAACATTCAACAACCAGCAACCTTCAACACCTAGCAACATTCAGCAACCAGCAACATTCAACAACCAACAACACACAACAACCAGAAACACGCAACAACCAACAACATTCAACACCCAGCAACATTCAGCAACCAGCAACACTCAACAACCAGCAACATTCAACACCCAGCAACATTCAACAACCAGCAACATTCAACAACCAGCAACATTCAACAACCAGCAACATTCAACACCCAGCAACATTCAACAACCAGCAACGTTCAACTCCCAGCAACAATCAACAACCAGCAACATTCAACACCCAGCAACATTCAACAACCAGCAACATTCAACAACCAGCAACATTCAACAACCAGCAACATTCAACACCAAGCAACATTCAACACCCAGCAACATTCAACAACCAGCAACATTCAACACCCATAACATTCAACAACCAGCAACATTCAACAACCAGCAACATTCAACAACCAGCAACATTCAACACCCAGCAACATTCAACACCCAGCAACATTCAGCAACCAGCAACATTCAACAACTAGCCACTTTCAACAACCAGCAACATTCAACAACCAGCATTATTAAACACCTAGCAACACACAACAACCAGCAACATTCAACAACCAGCAACATTCATCACCCAGCAAAATTCAACAACTAGCAACGTTCAACAACCAGCAACATTCAACAACCAGCAACATTCAACAACCA
>OX387249.1:4467659-4487659 GCA_947562095.1 Branchellion lobata | reverse complement strand
TCACATGTGCAACATTTGGCGTGGAACTTTTTCACATTGGAAGACATATAAAAAAAAACTATAGAATTGAATTTTCTATTTAAGCGAGCTTTTAGCCGTAAAATTGAATTCTCTTTCACCAAAGTTCCTCACGAAACCCTTGCAAAAAACGAAGTTGAAATTGTGAAATTGCAGAAAATTGACTTTCAAAAGACTAATTGTTCGTTTCTAATTTTTTTAATCGTTAGCCCTAAAATCACCATTTCTGAAGCAGATAGTAATGAAAGTTTTTAAAACAGTTTTTAATTACAAGCTGTTCCTGAAGAGTAATGCCGTGAAGCTAAGGAAAATTTTACAAAGTTGAAATTCATGTTTTTAGCGTAAATCAATAAACCATTTTTCGACTACAAACTGTTCGGGTATTTCTACCACTATTAGTATCACTCTGCGTTCCCACATCTCCAAAGATTGTATGACAAAGCACCGTATGACTAATATTACATAACTTCCAAATATTTGTTTAATTCACAGATAACATAGCTAATTGGCGTCACTTTAGGAGCATCCACGATGGATTGACCATATTTCCCATCATCCAGACCCGCCAATCCTCATCACTTTTCCGGACCCTCTACTGGTGCTTCCCCACGGAAGTGACATCACGATGGTATGTCAGACAAAAGGAGATCCGCTTCCCATAGTGGAATGGACCAAGGTTGTTTTTGTAGGGTTTATGTTGTGGTGATGATAATGTTGTTGGTTTTGTTATAATGTTGTTGTGTGGACTGTTCATAAAATTGTTGATGTTTTATATACTTCTTATTCTGTTTTTGCTTTGTTTTTGTTGTTGTTGTTGTTGTTTATCTTAAGCGCCTGAGGATAGTCCTCAGATGCGCTAAAGCTGGTTGTGGAAGGCGCACAAGTTTATCATAGAAGGTCCCAATGTTGTGGCAGAAACGGGCCCTTGCGAAAGCTGGGCAATTGAGCCAGAGGTGTTCGGCTGATTCGACCTCTTCCTCACAGAGTCGACAGAGGTCTGACTCTGCTTTTCTTGTGAGGTGCAGCCATCGGCGGAGACTTAGGTGGTGTCCGCTTCGGAACCTGACCAGATCCGTCAGTTCTGCCTTGTTAAGGGTGTTCTCCTTGATTTGGTTTGTATTGGTTGTGTAAAAGTCCATGAAGCGGTGGTGGCTGCCCGGGACTAGTCTATCTTCTCGATGAATCACCGCTTTCCTGGTCTTTTGGTCCAAGTGCCGCTCGGCCGGTTGTGGTAGAGTGGACCCCCGCTTGGCTTCTGAGTCCGCCAGCTCATTGCCCCAAAGGTTACAGTGTCTGGGGGCCCAGACGATGAGTAGCTTTTTGGAACGAGTGATTCTGGCGATGGAGCGTTGATAAGTGACGATGATCGGGTCGGTTTGGTGTGGGTTGCCTGTGGCTTCAACTAGGGATTTGCAATCACAGACAATGACCGCCCTGTGCCAATCATTTTCACTCTCTAGCCACTTCAAAGCAGCTTCTAGCGCTGCTTTTTCCGCCGAGTAGGAACTGCTGCGCACCCCTGTAGGTGCGTGCCAACGGTGGAGGACTTTTTTGTTTCTGGCTATGATCATGCCAGCTCCACCGTTTCTGATGCCATCTGTCGTAGAACCATCAGTGTAGATCTGGAGGTCGCTATGACCTAATTCCTCGATGGTTCGTCAGGCCTTTTCCAGTTGGACGATTTGAGGCATCGACTTGCTCGCTGGTGTCATGTAGATGGAGGCTGGGGGTGGGCGGTCCCAAGAGGGTGGGAGCCTCGCTTCGCCAGGTTGGTGTTGAGAGAACAAATTAAGTTCACTTAAAACCGGCGTGATCAATCCCCGCCAATCTTTTTTTTACCAGTCTTTGAGGAGCTTGTCGGTCCAAGGTCTGTCTCCGGGGGTCAGTGTCAGCCTGTTTTAGCCAACTATCCGCTTTAAGAAGTGACAGGGTCTTGTATCTTGCTTCCAGTGGAGTGAGATGTGCCTCTTTTAGAACGAATTTTCCAGGGGTTGATCTTAGGTGACCAGTGAGGGCTCTAGCTGCGTTCAGCTTGGCACTTTCGAGCTTCCCTAGGTTGGATTTCGATAACCAGGGAGCCCAGGCCTGTGAACCATATTCGGCCAAAGATCTTTGAATGGCGATTTAGATTGTTCTCAACTCTGCTGGTCGCCATCCCCAAGTTGTGCCCCAAGGGCACGGAGAATATTCGTCTTTTTGGTCATAGCCTGGCATACCTTTTTAGCGTGCTCGCTGAAAGTGAGCTGTCGGTCGTATTGAGCGCCTAAAAAGGTAGGAGCCGCGTTGAAGGAAAGGGGTAAATCTCTGATTGTAATATGCGGCTGCCATAACGCTTCAGCTGTGCATAGGCTGAAGAAAGAGACCTCACACTTGTTTGTATCAAGTGTGAGACGAGCATCATCCCTCCACTTCACTACCTTGTCAACTTCTTTTTGGAACATCTTTGTCATATCTATTTTACTCCTTCCGCCGTATGCAATCACCAGGTCATCGGCATAGGCACTCACGAGGGTTGTGTCTTCAAATTGCATGAAGAGATCATTAATATATATGACAAAGAGCAAGGGGGACAAAACTGATCCTTGTGGGAGACATTCCTTGAAAGTTCTCGATTGCCCAACCTTGGTATTGACCCTGACGCGGGCTTGTCGGTTCGTCAGCCACGAACTGATCCACACCAGGAAGCGAGCCGGGATACCTAGAAGGTGCATCTTTAGCAGCAGACCTGTTCTCCAGACCCTATCATAGGCTTTGCTGAAGTCGAACAGGGTCATTCCTGTCCGTAGCCTCTCCGACGACTGGAATCCGTCAGAGATGTGTTGTGATAGGCGGAGGCATTGGTCCACAGTGCTTCGACCCTTTCAGAACCCGGCTTGCCATGGACTCAGCAAGGAATGCTCTTCAAGCCACCATGAAAGACGGTTTACAATCATTCTTTCAAGTAGCTTGCAGATCGTTGATGTGAGGGCAATGGGCCGGTAACTGTCTACCGACTGTGGGTCCTTATCTTTTTTGAGAAACGGGATGATGACCGCAACCCGCCAAGACTGAGGGCACCAGCCTTCGAACTAACTGTGGTTCGGAATTTTTAGTAGTTCTACCTCCACGTCGGCTGGAAGGTGCTTGAGAAGGTCTGGTGCTATTTCATCTGGACCCGCCGCTTTTCACACTTTGATCTGCTTAAGGGCACTCTGGAGCTCGTCCTGGTGGAAAGCCTGTTCTGGGGTACGTCTAGGGCATCTCAACAGAGATTGCATATCCTGTCGATGTTGCTTGACTGCCAGTCTGCTCACTCGGTCGCTAGTCCTGCTACTAACGTTGGCATACTGTTGTATAAAAGCGTTCGCTTTGGCCTGATCACGGTGGTACAGTCGGCCCTTATATTGCAAAGCCTTTTCTGTTGGCTGTTGTTCATTATTCTTGAGGCCCGAACTGTCCGCCACGCTAACCTCGCGTCTTTTCCCGCTTTTATCTTTTCAAGGTGGTTGCGCCAGGACATGCGCTTTGCTTCTTCCACCTTTTGTGCCACTTCTTTGGATTTCTGCAACCATGTGGTGCGGTTCAAAGCCAGGTTTCGACGAAATCGATTGCACTCTTTCATGAGACACTTGATTTCGTCGTTCATGTAAGGAGTTTCATTTGTCTTGAGAACTCTGAGCGGTATGGTCATTGAGGCTGCTTTCTTCAAAGCTTCTGTGAAGATGAAGAGCTTCTTCGAGGGCACCTCTTCAGCAGCCAGCTCAGTGGGGGACTCCATTAAAATTTCTTGGAATCTGGCCCAGTTAGCTACGTGGTAGTTTGGACGAGTTTTAGTCTTTTGGTTTTCATAACCAACTCCCTGGTCCCACTTTATCAGCACCGGGAAGTGGTCAGAGTTTAGCTCGTTCAGAACTGACCAATCAAAACTATTTGCCGCATCAGCATCTACCAGGGTGATATCCGGGAACTGAAGCCTGGACCTTGGTTGTTGCGAGAAGCTCGAGTGGGAGTGCCATCGTTGAGGACCAGCTTGGAGTTGTTTTCCGCCTATTGGAACAGTGCTGTTCCACGCTCGTCGGACCGTGCAACATCATCCCAAACGGGATGATGTGCATTGAAATCACCGCAGATCAAACCCTGAGCTGACGGTAGACTGGCAACGAGTTTTGAAAAGTCCCTCGTGTGCGTTGAGCTCTCCGATGGGATATAGACTTTTGTGATGGAGATGGAACGTCTACTCGAGGTTGGTAGAAGTATGCACTGCTGTTCTAAGGGGATTACTGCGGGGAACTTGGGCACCGAGTATTGGAGGCCTTTTTTGATGTAAGTGATGAGGCCTCCACCTCTTCTTGTGTGGGTTCCACTACCCTTCCTGTCCGTTCTGATAGCATCAAAACCGTCCAGTAGAGGGGTAGGGTCCTCCAAACCAAGCTTGGTTTCTTGTAGCAGAATGATGTCCACTGCATACTTCTTTATGACCACTCGGAGTTCGGGGATCTTCGTTGCCAGGTAATCGCAATTTCATTGCATTACGGTCAGCTTTTTAAGGGTGTTTCGGGGCTTCTGTGGTGCTCCGTTCGACTGTTGGGTTGTCCCACTTTTAGGGGCAGAAATACAGGTCTGGCAGGTCCAGCTGTGGGTGCTTCGAAGATGCTCCAAGGCAGGCCTTGTTTGTGGAGCACATTTGAGATGGAATCCTCTCTTGCATTCGGAGCACTCAAGTGGGGCCCTATAGTTAGCCATCCGGACACGACATGCTGGACACATTGTATTTTTTGGTTTATTCTTGTTGGATGTGTGATTATTATTATTTTTATTATTATTATTATTATTATTATTATTATTATTATTATTATTATTATTATTATTATTATTATTATTATTATTATTATTATTATTATTATTATTATTATTATTATTATTATTATTATTATTATTATTATTATTATTATTATTATTATTATTATTATTATTATTATTATTATTATTATTATTATTATTATTATTATTATTATTATTATTATTATTATTATTATTATTATTATTATTATTATTATTATTATTATTATTATTATTATTATTATTATTATTATTATTATTATTATTATTATTATTATTATTATTATTATTATTATTATTATTATTATTATTATTATTATTATTATTATTATTATTATTATTATTATTATTATTATTATTATTATTATTATTATTATTATTATCATTATTATTATTATTATTATTATTATTATTATTATTATTATTATTATTATTATTATTATTATTATTATTATTATTATTATTATTATTATTATTTTTATTATTATTATTATTATTATTATTATTATTATTATTATTATTATTATTATTATTATTATTATTATTATTATTATTATTATTATTATTTATATTATTATTATTATTTTTATTATTATTATTATTATTATTGGTTGTGTGTTTGCCATTAGTGTTGTTGGAGGTTAAGATGTTATGGTTACAGACGTGACAGCACAATTTACGTGTGGTGCATAGCGGGAGACATTAGCACATTTCCTGTGGGAGATGCCACCGCAACTATGACACCTGATGGCAATGCTGTTTAGTCTCATTTTCGTATTGCAGACACAACATTGTTTATTTGTTCCCATCGCCTGTGTGATTGTTGGGGTTGAAGTCGCGAGTCCAGCGCAGGGCCTGCAGATGAAGCCTTGAGTTCTCTTTTTGTTTCGAGTAAGGCCAGAGCAAGTCCTGTGGTATGGCTGGCTGCAGCTTGAACAGGTGATGGGGGTGATGTCACGTCTGATTGTCTTAGTGCATCCCCAGCACACTGGCCCGGGATTTATCTCGACGTCGCCTGCCCTCAAGAGGAGAGACCGGAGGTACAAGGCGGGATGTGCACCTTCGGCTATTGAAAAAGGGAGGTGGGAATGGAGGGGGTTTGTAGTTTGCGCCTTCCACAGCACAGCTTGGTCGATGGGTTGGTTGGGTTCGAATGTCGCCACTTGGCGGCATCTCTTTGGACACCACGTGAAGGTCCCAACTTTTGTCCATCTTTTGTTGTTGTTGTTGTTGTTTATAAATGTCTGTTTTTTCTGTTTTTTCATTGTTTATATTTTATTGGTTTTTTTACAACTATATTTGTAAACAAAGTTTAACTTTTATGAAGGTTCTTTTTTAAAAATAATTTGGTCCCTATCGTTTTTTCCTATTCTTATTTATTTATTTGTTTTATTTCATTGTTTTTTAGATCAAGCCTTTTTCTAACTTTCTTCAATTTTTCGAACTTCTACGTTTGTGCTGTTAGCAAAAATGCATTTCCCATTCACCTTCTTTTTATACTCATCTCAGCACTTTTGAGTTGGGCTCTATGAATAAACTTCCACGATCAAAAGAGAAATAAGGATCTTGAGTTCTGACTTTTTCACAAGTGTTTGATCATTGAAATGCTTTCTCACCTTATTCTGAGTACTAGAATGCAATATTCACATGAGCAAAAGAAAAAAAAAGTAAAAAAAGTAGACTGATAAGGGCTACCTTATGCATCCGTTATCTTTTAAAAGTTACATGCTATTATTTTTCCAAAATGAAGCTCTAAATTCAGGTATGAGTCTTTGTTTGAAAAATTAGCTGGAAACTCTTCAAAAAATTAATATTAAAACCAAAAACAAGTTCTGGCTCATTTGATCAAAAAATAACAAAAATGTAGTTTAAAGTCAATAAAGGCAGCAATAAATCGGAAGAGCGACTTCATTACTTGGGAGTTAACTTTGCCTAATTATGTGAGCGTTTTCTGAGTCACCGAAAAAAACTGCCTATAAAAAGATTTTTAGTTGATTACAAATGGGAAAGACCTCCATGATAGGAAAATTTATGCCTCATCCCATGCTGAAATTCTTCAATAATTGCAGTGTATAAAGGGTAATTGTGCAGATTTTAATTTGAGATATAGATTGAAGAGCTCATTCATAGTGGAAGATTTGATATTTTTGACTTTGAAAAACTTCTATGTAATATCAAGATTCTTTCAACTTTCTATCAAATTGACGAAAATTGAAGTAATAAATGGTTTAAAAAAGAAAAGGTTTAAAGTAGAAAAAGAGAAATTTTTTAAAACTATTTTGAAACATAATTTTTTTCAGCAATTTTTATTTCAACTTATGATTTATATCTAAATTTAAAACATTTTCTCACATCTTTAAATAACGTTTAAATATTTTCCTTAATTCTCCCTCATTTTGTAAATTCAAATATTCTCAGTTGTTCAAACTCAATCTACCAGTTCGAAGTCATGTAATGATTTGAAGTTCAACCTTATTGTTAGTTATGCATTCCATCTTAAAAGGAAACTTTGACAATGAAAGGAAAAATTAATTCACGTTGGAGTTTTTTGATCGTTTGTGCACCTAAATTCTAAGTGCGCTTTCAAAAAGGGGACAACTTGAACACACGTATAGATAGGCGGTGTGTGGAGCTGTTGCGTTTGAACATGTTTTAGAAAGATTATTTTCTGTGATAAAAAATTGATTAAAGTTCACCTTGTGAAAGATTTCTCACGCTTGCATAACAGTTCCAAATTGACTGATGCGTCGAAAGGTTTCTGATTTCATAAATGCACGTCACAAGCATGCAACCTTTCGACATAAATCTCATTTTCAAGTAAAGTAATTTATCTCAGCTTTAATCTCAAATTGAAGTCTTCACATTCCAAATTTACGACTGGGAAGATTTTATCACTTGACGTATGAGGAATGATCAACAAGTCGCCCAGTTTTGAGTGCGTGTGGTGCTCGTGTAACAACGTTGCTTGCATTTCTAAGGTGAGAGACGTTTCTCGGTTCATTCAGTCCAGAGAAAAATTAGATAAAAATGAGATTTTTTTGGTTCAGCTTCTTATTTTCGTTTTCTCTCTGATGAAAATTTCCAATGCCCAACAACTTTGCAATAGTGCAAAAAAAGAGACTTTATATTTTGGCTAGTATTTCAATTGATTCAATTGATGTCGATGAAAGATCAAGGGAAGTACCTGCTACATCTTGATAACCTAACCATCTTAAAAAGATGAAAGGCTTTTGTAAATTCTTCATCTCAAAACTTAACTTAAAAAGTTTTTTAGTTCATATATATTTCTTCATTTGGTTTGTTTTTCTTCTTCATGTTTTGAAATGTTATTATTTTATTTTGAATGAAATTTTCAAATAAATTGCGCAAAATTATTCAGTTATTTAATTGTATTTTAAAAAACTAAAAAAAAAGTGAGTTTACCATTTAAAAAAGAGTTGCCATTTTTAAAACCAACAACAGTGTTTGTTTGGTTCATAGGCTGCAAAAGCATGATCGGTGGTGTTACTAAAGTCATAGAATACTTTGTTGGATTCACCTTTCTATGAGAATGGTCAAATTTTATCATGGCGACTCACACATACATTTATACTTCACACATACATTTATAATTCACACATACATTTATAATTCACACATACATTTATAATTCACACATACATTTAGAATTCACACATACATTTAGAATTCACACATACATTTATAATTCACACATACATTTATAATTCACACATACATTTATAATTCACACATACATTTATAATTCACACATACATTTATAATTCACACATACATTTAGAATTCAAACATAAATTTATAATTCACACATACATTTATAATCCACACATACATTTATAATTCACTCATACATTTATAATTCACACATACATTTATAATTCACACACACATTTATAATTCACACATACATTTATAATTCAAAAATACATTTATAATTCACACATACATTTATAATTCACACATACATTTATAATTCACAAATACATTTATAATTCACACACACATTTATAATTCACACACACATTTATAATTCACACACACATTTATAATTCACACATACATTTATAATTCACACACACATTTATAATTCACACACACATTTATAATTCACACATACATTTATAATTCACACATACATTTATAATTCACACATACATTTATAATTCACACAAACATTTATAATTCACACATACATTTATAATTCACACATACATTTATAATTCACACATACATTTATAATTCACACATACATTTATAATTCACACATACATTTATAATTCACACATACATTTATAATTCACACATACATTTATAATTCACACATACATTTATAATTCACACACACATTTATAATTCACACATACATTTATAATTCACACACACATTTATAATTCACACACACACATTTATAATTCACACACACATTTATAATTCACACATACATTTATACTTCACACATACATTTATAATTCACACATACATTTAAAATGAAATCGATAAAACTGTATTTCGAGATGCTTTATTGAGTGGAAAAGAAATATTTATTAAAATTTTTTTCATTACTTGTCTTTGGGATTTCATGCAAGCTGTTTTTCAAATTCCCTCTTGATGGCCCATCATGAAGAAGGTTCCTTCAAGGAATTCCAACTTTCCGCACTTTACTTTATTTTATATTTCGCTTTTTTAAACTTTTTTGTAAATGTATTTTGTTCATATTATATTTTTTGAACTTCACCCTATTCTATATAATTAAACGCTTCATAAATGTGCTGGAAGTATACTTTTTAAGGCAGTGGAAAGGTTGTTGTAGCTTAATATGGAAACCAAGTAATTAAAATATGAGTTTTTTTTAAAATCAGAATGCATTGAAAAAAAGGAGATTGAGAAGAATTTAGATTCAATGGTTTTGAATAATAAGAGATAAATCACGGCATTGAACTTTGTGCTAAACAAAGAGGTGACTAGGGAAGAATGTCTAATAGGTATAAAGGAGTTTGTCTGAAAGATGAAAATGCAGAAAATAATGACATTGATGAGAAGGCTTGGAAGGAGAAAAAATGCGTTGATTAATGACGCTCAAAAAAAAGAAAATTAAATGTTTAAAGTCGGTTTAATTATTATCGTACTGAAGAGAAACAGTTCGCAATCAGCATATCACTAAACTCCGAAATTTCGATGGAAAAAATTTTTAATGATAAAATCCTATTTTGCTTCATGAACGACTCATATCGTGCGCGTATTTCTCCAACAGAAGCAAGCAATTTACGCAGCTTCTGCGCTCCAGACGTTACCAGCCGGGGCAAACGTCACGATAGCCGCTCTCACGCGAGAAGACGACGCCGAGTACAAGTGCAGTGCCACAAACGAAGTGGCCACTGTAGTCGCCACCACAACTCTTGTGGTCACCAATGGTGTGCGAAGGTTTGGAGAGCAGGGTGAATGGCCAAGTGGGTGAATAAATGGTTGGATAGTCAAATAGATCAGTGTGTGGAGGTTTATGCGTATTCAGATGAATGGTCAAAAAGGTAAGTGGATGGATATGATTGGGAGCTTTGGTGGAAAGTTGGATTAGTGGTTACTTATATATTCAGTGTCGTTGGTTAATTGGTGTGTGGATGGATCGGCAAACAGGTTAGTGTTTTTGTGCTGTTGTTTCGAAGGCTTGGATTTGCTACTTTAATAAATGTTCAAACCGCAAAAATTCAAATTTCAAGATTTAGTTATGACAAAACAAAAAAAAATCAAAAAGTGGGTTAAAGCAGTTATATAAATGACTTGTGTGAGCTTCTGAGGGTGTCACTTCAGGGCGGAGGGTGTTGCGAAACGACCTTTGAAGAAGTGATGATTCGGCATTTTATCAATGGTGTTAATTGCATTTCTTCGCTGTTTTTTTTGATAAATGGCGATTGTTTGAAAAGCCGGAGATTTATTATTGTCATTTTCATTTTCCGATACTGATTTTGTTCCCTTGTGAAAAGTCCATTATTATGAAAATTTGGTTTTTTATGCATTTGATAGAATTGTTGTATTTTTAATGTGAGCTTATAACTTTTTTCAAAAGCTGGTTTTCCGATCGTCAACCACAACCTTTCCTCCACTGCTGCGCCCCGAAGTGTCACTCTATCTTGGAAGGGTTTACTACCTATTGAAGAAAACAGAAAACTGCTAATTTGGTTGGTGGTTATATTTGGTTTTCGTTCATTCACTCGATGATTCATTTCCTCGTTGCTTGATTAGTCGGTTCGTTTGATCATCCGCTAGTTGCTCTTATTGACGCTCTTCTTCACTTTATTATTTTTCCACTTTATAGTTTGTTCATTAGTAGGATTCTGTTTGTATATCAATTCTACCATTTGTATTGCCATTATTTTTTTATTGGCTCATATGTTGATTAATTTCTTTGTCCGTTAGTTCATTACTTGGTTCGTCTTTCGTTAATTTTTTTCATTCATACTTTGACAGCCTATTTTTTAATGGGAAATCTGTGTGAATAGATACTAATAATACATCCGATGAGAAAAAGCAAAGAACAGCAGCCTACTCCAGCACTACTTTATTTCATTTTAACATCTTATCGACCGCAAATCTTGAAGACGTCTTGCGCAGGCACTACATGTTGACTTCAATGCAATGGAAAGTCTTCAATTCACGAAGTTGATTAAGCAAAATTTCTAAAAGTTGCATTTGTTAATATGCTGAGAAATTATGATTGAGTGCTGAACGACCTGATAGCTGCATTCAAATCTCCACCACTGATGGATGCCTCCCAGGAAATACTAGTCGCAGTTATTGATCTGGGTGTTGCAGTTCCTGCAGATCAAGTGTTGCGGAGTTTTAAGTAGAAAGTATACACAAAAAACAACGCAGTCACATGAGTTTCACTGTTCGATAATATTAAACTCGAGTCATTGTGCGAGGTGGTTGTTGAAAGTGATACACACAAACGTATTTTCAAAGTGACGTGAAAAACGTTAGTTAGGAGACCTTTCTAGTTAGGTTTATTTTATAAGACCAAGCGCAAAAAGCAATGTTTTTTGCAGGGAATCATTATGGGAGTTTGAATAAAAACTTCTATGGCAAAGCACTAAATATAAAAAAGTTGCAAAAGCTGAAGAAGTGATAGCTACAAAAACGAGACTTTTCTCGATGGGTTAAATGGAGTTTCATTTAAAAAGAAAAAAAATTCTATTTCAGGTTTAATTCAGTAATAAATTTGGAAATAGTTTTTCGAGTGTATGTTGTGATATTTTTTTGGCAGCTGAAATGTTTTAAAAAATAAAATTTTGTAGCTTCGTCAATAAATTGAGTTTCAGTTATTTGCATTGGGACTCCACAAATATGATTTAATATTCTGTAAAAAATAATGATTTGTTTTGCTATTTTTTTATTATCATTATTCTATTATTTCATTATTTTATTATGATATTATTATTTTTTAATTTTTACTATTAATGTTTTCCTTTCATTATAGAATTATTTTTATCATTGTTATTGTTATCAATAATATTAATTTTATCAGTATCAGTGATTGAAATAATGTTACTGAAAAGAGTTAAAAAAACAGCAATAGCAGCATTGGAGCTATGCACACGCACACCCCAGGTACAAGCCGGTAGACAGCAAAACACCATGGGCTCTCTGGGAGCTCTCTTCACACTTTCCACTTAGCCAACATTCCACCAAACGGCAGCCCAATGTGTTCAGCAATGAGATAATCCTTAGCGGGCAGTTAACGGCATCAAACGTCAAAGAAGTCACTGTTCTTGACTTGTCTCCCAACACCACCTACCAGTTCTCCCTGCTCTTCAGCTCCAACAAAACTCGCCACCTCTTCCACCCTCACCCCATTTTCGTCACCACTCAAGGTTCTTTGTATAGCGTTTCTCTTTGATATTTTTTCAGGCTTTTGGTGCTTTTTTCCAATTAAGAAATTGTAGTTTTTTGTGATGGTATTGTTCTTGTTTGTCTTATGATATTGCTGTTGTTTTTTGTTATGACATTGCTGTTGTTTTTCGTTTTGATATTATTTTTGTTTGATTTTTGTTGTTGGTGTTATTTATTTTTTCACTTCCAAACTCCATGAATAACCCTATATGGGTGATAGGTACGAACAATCTCTGCTTCCGTGACGTGCCAAACGCCCGTGTTGGCTTGTTTATCGAAATTTCTTGTTTTTAGTAAGTCAAAATCACTCAAAAAACACGCATTAGGTGCAGTGGAACCAAAGTTGTACGTAGCAAATCATGGTTCTTTTAAACTAGAAAGGAATAATTGCAACTTCACTTTGTACTCAACAAGGTCAGAAGTTAAAAGCAATTGTGAAAAAAAGCATGGGTTAAAAGTAAAATTAATTTTTTTTTCTCGTTGTAAAAAGATGTTTAAGCTTTATTTCTGGTTAGCAATATGAGTAACGGAGTCACTAAAGATACGACAAAAGTCACATTTTGGAAAGGCTCCTAGTTTATGGTTGGCTATTGGTTTGATAAAGATATTCAACCGGCCTTTTTTATTATTCGATGGAATTCTTCTGAGTTTCAACCTTTTGAATTGCACTCACTAGTGGAGAAAGAAGAAGAAGAAGAAGACATGCAAGGAAATGAGGACCGAAACTATTATGACACAGGAGAATAATTTTAGAATGGTCATCTCAGTAAATCTAGTTATTGTTGAATCATATTTTTCTGCAAATTTTTAGCAAATCCGAATCACACCGCCACCACACACCCACCATATCTCCACCAAGCCGAGACATGCGCCACCATACCCGCATTATAACATGTTATAATCCTCTCATGCTCTCACCATACCCCACCATCTTCCAGTACTTCATCAGAACAGACTCAAGCCTCCCACAAACGTCTCGGCCTTTCATTGTCTAGAGGGAGGAATCAACATCACGTGGTTTCTGCCAGCGGATCAAACACAGCGAAGCAGTCATTACATCATCGAATACAAAACAGTCGCCAAATGGCTCAACCTTACAAAACGCCCCATTTCCGCTTCGATGACGTCATACCACTGGAAGAGCCCATCTTCCGGAAGAGCTTACTACTTCCGGATGAGGGCTTGGAATGGAGAGAAGGAGAGGCTTGGTTCTCCTTCTGAAGAAACTGCAGTGGGCGTTCGAGGAGGTTGGTTGGTTTGCAGGGTGAAGAAGAAGAAGGAGAACAAGAGAAATATGAAGATGAGATGGAAGAGGGGGAGGATAAAAAAGGGTTGGAAAAAACAAAAAAAAAGGTGGAAGAAAGAGAGTGGAAATATTGTAGGGGAAAACAATACAAACAAGAATGGGAATAGAAATCACCGTATTCTTTCGATAAACTGGAAATCGAACTAAATGAAATATTGCATATCATTGGTTGGGACCGTAATGAAATCTGTTCCGCATTCACGCAGACGACCGCAGTCGGTGGTTCAACCATAGCGTCATCATCGTCTCGGCTTTTACCATAGTAGTCACCCTGCTGCTCTCTGCCATGCTCATCTTTATCGCTTGCAAGCAGATGAAGAAAAAGAGAAGTCTCAAAAGACTGCCCTATTGTCAGTTTTAACGTTGCAAAATCTTAAAGCTTTGCAACTTGAGTTTGGCTTTGTAGTGAATCATTGTTGTCATTTTTTAGTAATTGAAATCTTCAAAATCATAACAACGGAAATCAAGACAAGGATAGCGATTTTGTATTAGTTGACAAAAAACATTGACAACATTGACAATAACACCAACAGCAACACCAAAACCAACCTCAACACCAACATCAGCATCAATATTGACACCAACAACAACACCGACACTAAAACTAACACCAACAACAACACCTGCATCAACACCAACATCAACACCATCATCAAAACCAGCATCAACACCATCATCAAAACCAGCATCAACACCAACATCAACACCAGTAACAACACCAACAAAAACACCAACAACAACACCAACACCAAAAAAAACAGGCAACATCAAGTACTCGGGTGCTAACAGGGCCAGCAAGAGCAACTGCGGGTAAGGCCTTATTAAATATAACTTTTCGCTTGTTTCTTATTCAGAAGTTGTCAGTAAGAACGCTACTATTGTTGTTAACGGTATTTCTTTTTTCTATTTTATGATTCTTTCTTTCTAGGTTTTTTTTTCAATTTTATGAATTAAATACTGAAAATAATTAAAAAAATAAAAAATTTCAAATAATTTTAAGTTGTTACGAGATTTAACTCACTCATCGCACAATATGACTAACTACCTTTAATTTCCTCTTCAAGCTTGAACCAGTGCAAAGGTGAGAGGTGCTTCGGGAATTGTCTAATTTCTACAACCACACAGACTCCTCACACCTTACTTTCTATCATTAAAAAATAGTTCAAAAGCTTTTATTCATGATCATTATTCCTTCTTGAAAACTTTTTTTTATTATTTTAAACTCCAATACGATAGAAAATATTTTCCCAGGCTTCAATTTTTGTCAAATTTTATTTTTTTGAGTTCCTTTTGAGAAAGATGAAAATTGAATTGAATTCATTCTTCCCACAAAACCTCTGGACAGGTCATCAGCACAGCGACCTCGACGCCACTGCACTGGCCACCTGCATGACGAACAAAACATCTTTGCAACCACCACCTCCTCCTCCTGCCTCTTCTATCTCTCTCACCACTCTCACATCTAACAACACTTTCAACAACTACAACACACTCAAAATCGCCAACGACAACACCATCAACGCATGCAACAACAACGTTAACAGCATCACAAACGTTAACAACGACGCGTTAATTTTGAGCAACAACTTCCAGCTTGAATCAACCGTAGACTTCCACACCGTCAACAACAACAACAATCACAGTACTAATAAGAATAATATCATTCATAAAATTCTTTCGAATAACAACAACAAATACAACAACGCCTGTTGTAAAAGTACTTCCAGCAACTTTTCCAATGTCAACAAGAAAAAAATACTCAAAGTGGCAACCTATAAGCCGACTGCCATATCATCTCCCGAGGCACAGACCCTCCAACTCAAACAACAAAACACTCACCTCACCTACCAGCAACAGCAACATACGCATCAACTACAACAACATTTGCAACAACGTGATGCCACAGCAGACGCCGTTGACAAGCAGCTCTTGGAAACACTCATATAAGTTTTCAAACATTCTTTCTCCATTTTTGTGTCAACCTCGAAACTCTCACTTCAAAAAATACACTCTTGATTTTCAGTAGTTTACTTTTAAATTTCTGACGTAGAATCTTCTCTTATCACATGCGACGGGGTGGTGGCGTTAAGGAGCTAGAACTTAATGCTTTAAAATATTTTGTTTGAGTTTTTTTCAAGTATTTCCGTTCATGAGCTTTTTTACTTTTATTAATTTTTCTTTTTCAAATTAACTATCATTTTTATATTAATTATTTTTTATATTTGTTATCTTTTTTTAACATTTTTTTAAAATGTTAATTATTATTAATTATTTTTTATTTCATATATAATTTTTTGTTTTTTTCCCTTCACTAGGTATTAGTTCTATTATATTTATTATTGTTTTATATTCTATTATTAATGAAAGAATTGATTTAAGTCGCTTGTAGAGCTATAATTTTAATAACAACTTCTTGTACATAATTACCAAAGTTATAGAAATAATAATAAACTTTTTTTCAAATCGATATTATTAAAAATCCAATTTTTAAAGCGCCAAAGCAAGAAACTGAGGCGGCCATATTCTTTAAGTCTGAATTTTTAAGTTTTAATAAGGTTTTTTTTATTTCAAAACTCGTTAAAAAGCAAAACCGTGTTCTTTGAAATTAAATAGTTATGAAGATTCTCGTCGTCAGTGTTTTTCGATGTACCACTGAACATCTTCCAAGGCTGTTGTGAAATGGGCTTGACTTGTGTCATAGTTTCAAGCACAGCTGTGGCATTGGCCAATGCGTTTGTTTGGTAATTAAATTATTTGGTAATTATGGTTCAATATTGGTTGGGAAATGTTTTTTCATCCACCAAACTTTGGAAGACTTCTTGCCGCTTGTGACATCATTAGACTATTTTTTTCTTTTCACCTTTCTTGACCATACATCCAGCCCTACCTGAGTTTTTTTGACCTAACGTATTAATTCCATTCACATGTAGTGATATCATTTAATTTGATAAAGATTTTAGTGCGAATTTTTAATTATTGTTTGTTTATATACTCAATCTGTTTTATTCAATTTTTTATTAATTAAATATTTGTTTTTTAAACACTTTGTTTAATAGACTCGTTTGTTTGAGCGAATTGGTATTCCAAATTACGCTTATGTTTCAATAGTTTAATTAAAAAATGTGTTTCCCAGTTTTTATTTGTGATTTTTTTCATTTTATAGTAATTTTTCTTTGAATTTATAGTTTGAACTCCAACCAATGTTTATATCGAGTTTAAGCATACGTTAACCATTGCATCCCCGTTATTATTTCAAGGTCACCAGCTACGTGTAGTAACATTATAACCACATATCGGAGCGTATGACGAACCAAACAGGTGTGCGACTTGATTACATTCACAATTTTTATTAGTTTTCAAATTTTCAAAACTCACAAATCTTCGAATTGAATAAATTAGAAACACCCTTCAGTGAATATTTAAAATGGATAAAATAGATTTTGCGTTAAAAAGCATTAAAGTGCTGAGTGTTGTTTGGGTGGCTTTGGTCTCTAAAGTCATAAGCTGTCTAAAAACAAGAAAAAAAATAAATATTTAACATTTGAACCTAAATTCAATCTAAATACAATATAAATCATCACTTATTCAACTTTTCTCATATAACTTTGCAAAATTTGCCTGAGGCCAAGAAATTTTCTAACTGCTTCTGCCGTAGATTGAAATGAAAATTTGATAGACTATAAAATTTTACGAAAATTTCAACAAAAAGTTCAAATTATGGATTTGAAGCACTTATTCATGATTATCTGCCAATAAATTGTTTTTTTTTAGCTGGAACAAGATTAAGTGCAATTTCAAAGAGAAATAATTTTTGCAAAGAAATAATAAATTTGAAAAACTATCGACAAGATATGTTTCAATATGAAGCCTGTTAATTAATTAAAAAGCCATTAATGACCCATCTTTCTTGCCAAAGATTTGATACAGTGTCCCAATCGGGTTCTTGTACTTCAAAGCACCAAGCCATTAGGTGACAGTCCACGTCATCACGTCACTCCTCCATCAATTTTAAAATAAAATCTACTCATCAACTTTATTTTAATGAGCTTTAAAATAAACTTTTTTTATGTGTATAATTATTTAAATATACTTTATATATACAAACTTGATGTCAAATATACTTATTTATACTTTATATACACAATCTCGATGTCAAATATACTTCAATATAAATACACTTTTTATTCGAAGTTTCTATTCATAGAAATTCTCTTAACAAGCTTTGACAACCCTTTATGGGATTATTTTAGTTATTATTAATTTTTTCTTATATGAATTGGAACCCATGTAACTATAGATATGACTAAGCTATTTTTTCTTTTTTTTTTATTATCTTTTTGCTTATATATAAACAATATGATTCCAGTTATTTTCTAAGGGCTCAACTACAAAAGCCAACACTGCATCTTCCAACACTGGAATAACCCCCTAATTTGAAATAAACCTTTTGATATCATTAGTATTTGGATTGAAAACATGAGGTAATTTTTTATTAATTTTGAGCTCTAGTATTAAGAAATATAAAAACATATACCTCAAAATCCTAGAGTTCCTCCTGGTTCGTTAGGTGATTCATACATTTTAGTGATAGCTGAAATTATTCAATCTTTTTCATTTCATTTTTTTTTTAATTGAGTGAATATTGAAAATTAGTTATTTGACTATTTTTAGTTAACAAAGACTCGATTCAACTTTAGCAACATATATGAAAGATCAACAACATAATCAAAATACAAGTACTAAAGCAACCATCCTCACAACAGCAACTACCACTACAGCAACCACCACCACAACAGCAACCACCACAACAGCAACCACCACAACAGCAACCATCACAACAGCAACCACAACTACAGCAACCACCACAACAGCAACGACAACAATAACGTTACTTTTCAGAGGTGCAGGAATGAAACGCTTGAGCATCAAGCGAAGGTCCACAATGCGACAAAACCAAAGGCTTTCCAAAGCCCACCTCGACATCATCAACAAGTACTACAAAAACAACCAAAACTTTTCCAAAAACAATGACACAGCAACCTCAACAAGTGCTAACAACAGCAATAACGTTAAATCAAAAAATGCCGTTAGATTCACACGAGACGCAAGAGATTGTGGCCAAAAAGATGGCGATGACGATGATGATGCTGGGAATAACCTAGAAAATGATAAACAGGTTTTTGAAAAGGATATGGCGGAGAGTGAAATGGTTGGTGGATCAAAAAGAATTGTGGCTGAAGCAGAAGGAATATCCGAAACCAATGGTTTTTTTTATAGTCTTTATTAGATCAATTCCAGACATACGCTGCAAATGTTACAAAAACACGGCGAACAATTGAACTGAAAAAGAAAAAATTAAAATATACGAGAACCGAATGTTATCAGATATATAAGTCAGCATTGAATTTAAAAAAAAACGGCAAAAAAGGGTAAGAATGAAAGTTCAAATTAAAAATGATGAACAATGAGTGTTATGACCTTATTTAGTATTGAGAAGGCGAGGAAT
This sequence comes from Branchellion lobata, assembly GCA_947562095.1. NCBI lineage: Eukaryota > Metazoa > Annelida > Clitellata > Hirudinida > Piscicolidae > Branchellion > Branchellion lobata. The sequence goes on along the minus strand of OX387249.1, from coordinate 4,468,109 downwards.
GAATGTTTTGTCTTGGTAGGAAAAGAAAATTATTTTTTTGTAATAGTGCGTTCGTCTTCACATATCACGGGATGTAGACTTGACAGGTGGGAGGATATGATGGAGTACATGGTGCAGGCTATTGGTAACTTTTGAGAACAAGCGTTCATTAAAAGATGCAAATATTGCTTTCATTTTAGGATAGTTAGGAGGAAGGAAGTTAAGCCTTATAAGTTTATTAATTAAAGATTGGAGTTGTTTTATATGTTCGCTATTGGTAAATCCACACCATAAAGGTGCTGCATATTTTTTGCGAGATATAATTAAAGATTCCTTTATATCGTATAATTTAGGACCATAAAGTCCATGAGCTCTAATTATTTTAAGCGCATGTTATTTCCGTTGTATTTCACTTCTCTAAGAATTTCAAAAAGCTTTTCAAGTACTAGACGCATCCACTGCAAAAACCTT